>JAPYYV010018358.1:8102-22857 GCA_030522625.1 Copidosoma aretas | reverse complement strand
CGTCGACGAGGAGGAGTAGCATCACCGAGGCGACCCAAGGAACTTGCACATCAGACCGATGATTGATGTGAGCGCGCTGTATTCTCCCTCTTCCCTCGCCAACATCCACTCCATGCACACACGACTCCTCCGCCTCATCCACGTATACAACATATATAAAGAGGACCGCGGAAAGGATTCACGCGCGCATGCGTCCCCCGTAACTCTCTCCCTATCTACAGCCATTCCTCCTCCGCGTATAATGTTCGTGCACTCGGCTCGCGCCATTACGGAGGGAAAATCTCGGCGCCCCGGCGATAAAACCCCAGTATAGTATTAGCCAGGGAGCTCCCCTTCTTCTTCTCCTTGCGCTCCTCCCCCCCCCCCCCTCTCTCTTTTCCGCCGGAGCCTATTCTTACGGGGCAAATTACGAGAGCTGAATGGCGGCTAAATTACGGTGTCAGCGCGGCGTGCGTTGAGGTATATACAGCCCCGAATGGGAGACCCGACGCCATCAGCCTTGAAATATTACTCGGCTCCTGTGCTGCTGCTGCTATACCGTGCGTCGTGGGTCGGTGAGGGGGTGGAATATAAATATCTAGCTAGTCGCGCGAGAGGAAGTGCGCGATGGGGATCGGGACAGGGACGATGGGTGCAGACAGTTTGGTTGATCTTGCTCGGTGAATGCGCGTGCACGCGTGCAGGGAAAGGATTTTCTTATACTTGCTATTAAAATTAAAATTATCATACGTATATTGAAAATTATATGGTAGCCTCAAACTCTCGAGCTAGATGTAATGTTGAGTAGTCGAGGAGCTTACGAGACTAATTTAATAGCTCTTTCTCTGGGGAGTGGTGAAGAGTAAGCTTGGCCTGCCTGGCTGAGAGACTATTCAAATAGCGAGGGCACGGTATTATACAATACATATGAACCTGCAGTCGAGTAGAAAAAGGAGGAGGACCGAGGAGGACTCCAAACAGGCGCGGGCCATTTGCAGGATCGTCCCTGTTCATTTTCGAGGGGGAGGACAGATGAGATACATGTATATGTATATTAGGGAGGGTGCGCATGATCGCGGGCGTTTCTGCGGTACGTATATAGGCACACACGTTATACCTACACTCCACTGCGGCGAATCGATCCTCGCTCCTCTTTCCCTCTCTCTTTCTAGCTCGCTGTGGGCTCGATGCGAGACGCGCAACATGGCTGCTTTCGCGCCCCACTCGTTGCAAGTCAAAGTTGCCCGAAACGATTAAATGCGTCAACGTGTAATACTACAATTATTATTACTACCCCCACTGCAGTGGTTCGAGTGTCAATTTTAACTATTGGCCCTACGCACTTGTCTGCACCAACCGGTACACAGAGACTCTCGAAAACTGACCGAACAATGCAGGCTGTAGAGAGAGAGAGAGAGAGAGAGAGAGAGAGAGAGAGAGGGAGTAGTGTTATTGAGAAGACTCCGAAACATTGAGCATCCGAAAGCCCTTTGGCCCGAGCAACTCTGCAGCGTATACGCGCAGTAAGTACACTCGAGGAGAAGAAGAAGAAGAAGTAGCGGAGGAGGCGAGTTAAAAAGGAGGAGAAGGAGGTGGAGAGAAGAGAGTGCCCTGGAAGCTTGGCAGCTGTCAATCCGTTTTCGCGCCAAAGGGAGGAAAGGGGGGCCCGCGCGATGAAAGGCGGCGCGCGCGGCGTGTAATTCGAACGACGAACGCCACCCCCCCCCCCCTTCTACCTCTTCTTTCTTCTCTTGCGGCAGCTCCCGGTAATCGAACCCCCACACCCTCTTTCCTCCTCCTTGCGCACTTTATACATGTATAATACGTTCTGTTGTATATTAGTAGGCCTTGCAGTGCGTGTAGGTTATACTCCGAATGATATTCCGACGCGTTTTAATTATCCCTCCGCGCCCGCACACATCATGTCCTTCCCCTTTGTCTCCTCGTTCCTTCCACTCCTCCCCCCTTCGACACCACCATTGTTTGGGTAAGAAACCCTGCCCCTCCGAATAGAGTCCACACATCAGGACCCCGACAACTATACTTGTACCATTATTACCTATACCACCACCACCACCACCACCACCACCACCACCACTACCGTTATATAGTAGCGATTAGGCGCTGCTCTCATCCTCCTCCTCCTTTCTGTGCCCAGCAACGTAAACAACGACACCGCCGTCGTCGCGGTTATTAACACCTAATTAAGCCAGCAGCGCCTTTCAGTGTCGCGCACAATGGGGGCGGCGCGGCTCTGAAGACCCGCTCCTTTCTTGTAACGTAAGGAACGTACAATAATAGTGGGTATAAGCACAAAGTGGGCCGAGCATTAGACGGTATGAAAAAGGAAGGGGGAAGCAGAGCAAAGTGCGCTCCTGCGTTTCTCTGCAACGCGCGCGCGCGAAAGCGGTTCCTCGAGTGTATTAGGTCCCCGTGTTGTAACGCACATATTATACGCGCACGTCCCCCGTTCGCATTGTCCACGCCGTCTTGGTGCTGCTGCTGCTGCTACTTGATTTCGGTACATACTTCCTTTCTTTTTCCCCGTTGCGCCCGAATAGAATTAGTGCTATGGCTTTTGTTCGGGAGCGGGTCTCGCGCGGTGTACGAGGACGTCAAGAGCAATTATACGTCGCGAGTTTTTTTTTTTATTAAAAGCGTCTTGCGAGAGGCTACTCCGTTGCTGCAGTTTTTTTTGTTTCATAGTATACATACGGAGCGTTCGAATTAATTTTATGCTATACTTCGGTGGGTTGTTTAAAAGAATCGCGCGCGCGTACTTTTCTACTTTGCGATTTCAGGGAACGTGAGGGCTATATAGCTAATCCGACGATGCGTCGAGAGTAAAGGGGATGGCACAGCCAGGTGCAAGGAGAATCGAGAGGAGAAATTTAAGTTCAGGTGCAACTTAAGGAGGGCGCGAACATTTTACTCGTGGGATGACGCGACGCTTTTGGAAAAGCAGTTGGGGCCGTTCTTCTTCCTCTACTTTTTTTTTTTTGTCTCCCAAGTGCAATTAATTGTACAAAAAGCGCGTATGGTGATGCGTAAGGGCGTGCGTATTCTTAATGACGCTTTGGGAATAAGCGCACGGCCGAAGAAACTGTCTCTTAATGTGTTTCATATGTGCGTGCTGGATACCGGCCACACCGTCCATTTGCGATTTTTCTGCGGGTATTCATGGTAATGTGTGGTTTTTCTTTTTTGTTTAATATATATAACTTGTTTGAAATATGTGTTTTTGCGTGCATTAGCGCGAGTTACCATTAATAATAAATTATAACCTTGGATACAACTGAATGAATGGACGTTTTTGCAGGTATATTTAAAATGTGGACGGCAAAATTAAGTATGGATCTTTGTCCAAATAGTCTTGTGGTTTATGTCCAAGGGCTCTTATGGCCAATTACTTATTATTGTACTCATTATTATACTTTTTGAAAAAGCACAGAGCAAAAATCAGTGCGGTTTAATTAATTTTTAGACAAATTACTCGACTACTATTATTTGCGCTTTATCATTTTTGACCAAGGAATATAGAGCAATTGTTAACACATCTTCTCCTTCAATTAACCTCAACACAAAGCACAGAAGCGAGCACAGAGGACGCTAATTTATATACATGCATGCTTTTATAATTTATGCCTGTGCAGTTTACTTGGGTCACACATTTTTGCACATCGTAGTAACATAAATGAGAATAGAAACCACCTTTATTTTACCTAAACTGTCGCAAAGTAATTTTTTTGGAGTCAAATCTGTTTGGGAAAACCTTGTTTTCGACCGAAACAAAAAACCCCGTCTCACTCGAGGAAGCAGAAATAAAGAGAGAGAACGCACTTGCACACACATGTATATATGTATGCCCAAAAAACAACTCAGTGACTCTATAGAGTTTGGGTACAAACTATACGGGTGAGTAGTATAGTATAGTATAAGTATAGTAGTCAGTCAGCAGCTCAAACATCAGAGAGATCGCCTATCACTTTAACGAAATCTACAAACACTGTATACACCGTCGTCGTGCCGCAAAGCCGCTCGCTCGGTCTTTCATATGTAATAACGCATATATCCTTACACATACATGTAGTTTTGAGGCGCATGTGCGAGTGCAACTACAAATGATAATAATAATAATGATAATAATATACTACTACCCCTAAAAACCCGCGCTCGCTAAATACCCCGAAAACCAGGACGGGCAGGGGGAGGTGTAGGGGGGGGGGGCATCCACAATGGGCCGCTTATACGTACACCCGTGCATCATGGTAGCGCACATGCTTATATATCGCTTGAAAATCTGAGATCCGGAGAAAAAGACAGAGACGGAGGGAGTCGACAAAAGGTAATCTGACACCACGCACAGCCAGCGGATCCGGAGAAAGAGAACGACCTCCCCCTCTGCCCGCCCCGTTTTTTTATTCCTCTCATTTTTCCGCGTCTCCCTTTTTTATTCACTCGACGGATCGCAGTAGCGGTCCCTCCTCCTCCTCTGCCAAAGGGCCCCGAAGAGAGAGAGAGAGTGGACTGCATGCATGCGTTCTTAATAGCTGCTAATAGAGACGTTAAAACGATCCTCGCTCTCTCCTGCTCCCGATGCTCAGTTCCACAACTCCTATTTCAATTTCGATCTCCCGGGGCCCGGCGAGCCCTCTCATCTTCGCTCTCTCGAGCCCCGTCGTCACACTGTATATTCCGCGCCGGAGTAAGTAGGATACCGGGCGGGGAGTGCGCGTATGCGTCTGATGCTCATTTTTTACGCACAAAGCAGCATCTCTTCTTCTTCTTCTTCTTCTTCTTCTTCTTCTTCTAGCTCTTGGAGGCTACAGCACAGTCACGATGACGCGACTCGCGGGCTACGAGGGGCCGAGTGTCTGTGATGTGCGCTTTAGAGTGCAGACGCGAAATTTACTCCTTTTGGATTTGGGGTACGGTGCAGGGCCTCGATGCACACACTCGTTTCTTGGTTCTTTTTACGTCGCTGAACTGATTACGTCGATACGTTGGTATCCAATATATTGTATAATGATCGATGTTGGGACGTGTTGTTTTGGTAAATTTTTAGTTTTTCGGTGCAAAATTTTAAAAGTTCAAAAAGTGAGAGTGAACACATTGATAAGGATCAAGATGAACCGTATAAACATTTTCAGATTCAAATGACGAAAGAATCAAAAGAAAATTCATTTACTTCGTACACTGTCTTACTACATTACACTTTCCAAAATAATTTCTTACACTTCTCACGTTGGAAGGAACAAAACTTGCGAATCTTCCATTTCCCCATTAAAGCTTACACTGGACATAATAACTTGTCGTTGTACTACGACTACCAGTGCAACGACTGCCGCTATCACCGTGCAAACAACAGATGCCCAACACGAGGAACGAAAATTTACCCAGCTCGGGTATGAGCGCACTCAAATATCATTAACGAGACGTAGCCAAACGTTTGTTCAATTGTGCAAGAGCTCGCGGGCTCGTAGGTATCTGCAAACACCGAGAAAAACATCAAAAGTGCCAGGGCACTCGGTGAGCTCCCCCAAGAACGTATTATACACGTACAAGGCTCTCCACTGAATTTTTCCATTGCTGTTTTCTTTTTGCACCTCAAGTTATGATTATTTTCCACATGCTCAAGAATCAATATTACTTGGATCGAACGATCGCGATAAACCAGGCCTTCTTCTTTCATTGCTTCTACACTCTT
Source organism: Copidosoma aretas (assembly GCA_030522625.1). NCBI lineage: Eukaryota > Metazoa > Arthropoda > Insecta > Hymenoptera > Encyrtidae > Copidosoma > Copidosoma aretas. The sequence continues at coordinate 17,171 of JAPYYV010018358.1, read as the reverse complement.
GCACTCCACCATCTTCCTTTTTCCAACGCATCAACGTCAGTGCATTAGCGCGATCTTCTCCGTCGTCGTCCTGTCCTTTTTTTCTCCTACGCGCGTACACGCTTGTGATGCGCGAACCTCCGAAAATACACATCGCCGAAAGCACTCGGCGCGCGATATGGAAAATATTTTCGGCCGCGGAGCTTTCGATCCGTCACTCGCGCGCTGCAGGCTATAGCTGGAAATATAATTCGGAACCTCCGATCTTTTGTCCCGGAACAAAAGCGGAGTGCATAATATATTTATGTAGTATTGGTAGGTCATGTTGGCTGATGGCTCTTCCGGATGCGTCTGCTGGAAATTTTGTGCGAAGGCCGAAAGAGAGAAGAAAGAGTCGGTGACAGCGAGGGAGCGCGAGGCAAAGCTCACGATAATTTCTTTATTGAATTGTTAGTGTCGCTTGGACAGCACTCTGTCGATTATACTCTTCGCACGATGGGTAAACATTGAGGTTTGTGAGAGCTCGGACCGAGGCTCGAGCCAGAGCTGCAGTACCGATATCAGTACACTGTATGCTTGTCGCTCTTCACCACCTCGGCTATTCACCTCCATGTTGATGGTACTTTTTTCTTGAACTTTTGAGTGAAACGTACTGTGAATCTTTGCAGAGAGCACACTCGACTCATAAACCGTGCAAGTTCCGAGCGATTTTGATCAGCGCCGAATCCCTTCCAATCAGTTCGGGCGATCGGTGCATGCCGTGGGCTTCCTGGCGAAGGGCAAACATTTTTCTACAAGCGCACGGACATCTCGAGTGTTTGTACTGTAAGGCACACACGCAGCTTGTAGGTATATATACAAGTGGACACACAGCCACGACGGAGCGCCACGGAGGTTTTCTCGGCCCGGCCGTGGGAAGGAAGCCGAAAATCGAGAATTTTCTCCACAGCTGCTGGCATTGTTTCGGCGCTCCATCGCGGAAGAAGAAACATTCGCTGGCACTGATACAACATTTCCTACCATCACTCGCGCTACGTTGGTTGGATTTTTAAATTTTTTCTCGTTGAAAACAATAGAAAGTTTCAAACAACGTAACGTGCTTATGATTTCTCACAGAGCATACCCCACATTATGCGATAACAATGCAAACGAGAACCTTACTTTTTACCCACGAGAGGGACCGGACAATTTTTCCCTCGAGAGGGACCGGACATACCTTCTGAACAGTTTTCCAAAAAAAAAAAAATACATTCCCACCCCCCCCCCCCCCCCCAGACATGATTTTCCAAACAAAGCCCGAACGCAAAGGACTGTTTCCGCATCGAGTTAGACACGAAAAAAAAGGCCACAGACAGCATCGGTAGCCGAGACAAGAGGGGCCCGAAATTAAATCCCGCGGACCGCAGACTATGTTCCACGTCGCGCAGGTATTGCACATCCATGTAATATACACAAGCACAGCAGAGAGGACGAGCTAATCTCATCGGATAATTGCCGCAGTCCCTCTCGCCCAAAGTTCTCGGACGCTGGCCCTTCGATGGTCGGGCGGGGGGGGGGGGGGGGGGGGGGGGGGCAGCTTCCGGCGCTGGTGCTTGTTCCGTCAGTCGAGCGGGATAAACGAGAGATCTCCACCATGGGCTCCGCGTTGTCCCGGGCCAATGGCACGGAAGCTCCCTGTGTACCGGCGCGACGACGCAGGCCGCATTACCTCTGGGATGTACGTGTAAGTGTCCGGTCGCGTTACGCAGATAGGTGCGTGGTGGTTGTTTTTTTTCTTTTCCTGTTAGCTCGAGTTTTTGGACCGTCTCTGGGGGCGATCGCGGTGTCGACTGCCGTGGAGCGGTCGGTGGAGCGAGATGGTCTCGTCGACGCTGGCTGGATCGAGACCGGTTGGACGATATCGTCGAAAGGAACAGTCGCGCCCGTTCGGGCGAGTCAAACGGAATTGAGCTCAGAATTGGTGCGTAGTCTGATTGTTTGGTTTTATTCCTAGTGTTTCGTCGCGCCCGTAGGACGAAAATCAATCAAGCGTTCATGGATTTTTCATCCCCGTACAAAAATTTACAAAAATTCGATATGCTCGCGAAAATCCGATCCCTCGCGAAAAACGAATTCTCTGAACCCTCTCGTCTATTGTCACTCGCGCGCGAGCCTTTCTGAGCCCCGACCCGTACAAAAAACGGGGGACCCACAATTATAATACCTTCGACGTCTCACTGAAACTCCCCCTCCCCCCCTCCGACTCCCTCCCGGGTCCCATCTCCGAAAATCGCTCGGTAAATAATTAATGTGTAATCAAGCCTCTCCGTCAGCCAGCCAGGCAGACAGACAGTTAGGCGGGGCTTGCTTGCGCACATAAGAGCCTGTACTGTATAGTATACAGCGATGGGTCGTGCAGAGGTGAGGTGGGACTGGGAAGGAAAAAGGATGCGCCGGGACGAGGAGGGGCGCCAGGAGCAGCAGTTCGGGCTCACTGTGTGTGTACCATCCACTACTAGTCTCTCTTTTGGGCTCGGCTCCAGCTCGAGTGGAAGTAGTAGTAGTAGTAGTCGTTCTGGAAGGGTGTTTGCCGGCAAACAGCGCTCGAGAGCCTCTCGACCGAGTCCGTCCCGTGATGCGCCTCCGACGGCTCCTCCGCTCTCTCTCTCTCTCTCTCTCTCTCTCTCTGCGTGGGTCGGATCGCTTGATGTTGGCTTTTTTTCCTGCCTTCGTTCCCGCGGAGGACCAAATGTATAGCTACATGTACGTCGAGGTGAATTTTTTTTTTTTATCTCAGGACAGATGACGGCTGTTTATCGATCTCTCAAAATTTGGTCTGATTTTGGTTGCTTCGGATACAAGAGTATGTTGTACACCGTGAGCGTGTTTGCCTAACTGTTCCATATTTTCGGGGATGGCGCGGTTCTTCAATGTTTTCGACGGGACAGTCGTCTCCTGGACAGTCTGAAACGTATCGACGGCGCGTGCAGTACAAAAATTAAGTTCCCCGTTCCTCGCATCCGAGCCCATACGCTGCAGAGATCAACCGACAATTGCTTTCTCCAGCGACTTTATATGTATACCCCGAAAACCCCCCCAAAGCCCACGTACTTGCGCGCAACAGTCGCGATCGACTCCGCGGGCCGCAATCCGCAGAGCAATTACACGCGAGATGAAGGAGAATTTCAATAGGGTCGGCTACGTACCCCCAGCTCCGCCTATTCCCCTCCGACGCGCTCGAGGGTCCTCGAATCGACGCCAGTCAAGTCCCGCAGCGCATTTCGGGACGAATTGAATTTCCACTCTCCTCCCTCCCTTGCTTCGCGGCCCTCGATCTGTAAACTATAGTATTATCTTGCTTTCGCGATCTCTGCAGTCGCGGACACCGGGGGTCTCTCTAAAGTATTAATGGCACTCCTCCTCCCCGTCGTCATTGAGCCCATCTCAGTGCCCGAATCGAAGGAGGAAAATTACTACTAATCCAGCATATACATATCCGTACTCGTAATTTCACTGCAAATTTGAAGGCCCATCGTATCCGTGGACTGTGGAGGACGCTCATTTTCAGGGAAACAAAGGGGAAGCGAGGAGACGAAAAAATCAACTCTGCGTCGAGGAGAAGGTGGAAAAGGAGCAGTATCGGGAGAGGGAGGAGAGACGATGTGGAACAAAAAGTCGAGGTATCGGTTGTCAAAAGGGAAGCCGTTCCCTCGTCTCCTGAAATTTCGGACGGCTCCTCGCGGTTTTAATTTAGACAGCGAGTATGTATATTATATGAGACACCCTGCGGTAACTTTTTCGGGGCTCGTCGATCATTCCTTCCGCTCGGCGGGTCGCCTCTTCGGTGGAGCGGAGTGTAGGGCGCGTATCAGATTCTCTCCTCGGTTTAACGTCCGATCTGTACTCCATCCATCGTCTGTAATTTACCTCGCCGGACCTTGGCGAATCTCGGAAAGTAAGCGCATCAGAATCTTCGTCATTCACGCGCGTACTGTATAATATATTGTAGCAAGGAGTTGGAAAACGTACGCGAGGGAGAAAAAGAGGAAAGCAAGCCAGCATCCGGCCTAGCTGGCTGGGGTGTGAGATTTCACGATGATCAGACACCGGCGCGACTGGGCTCCTCCCTGAGCCGTTGCAAATTACCCCGTAAGCCCTCTACGGTCGGCTACGCGTGCGCACACGTATGTGCGCGGGTTCCCCTTCGTCTTCCAATTATTATTGGTGCGCTCGTATCCCCTCCCCTGTGCGGTGCTGCGGGGGCGAAAGAACAAGAACCAGGAGGATGCTTCGAAATCCGCGGATTATTTGCGAGCACATATAGTTTGTAAAGTCGTGCCTATGAATTTGGAGACACCTATAGAGCCTGCACGGTCCGTGCAGCACGGATCGCTCAACAAAGCAGACAGTGGATGAACAAGGAAACATATTACGGCCATTTAAAGATAACCCGACTCCAACCCCGGCCGGCAAATCCCCCTTCCCCCGCAATTGTTTCCCCCCCCCCCCCCCCCCCCTCCCCCTTCACGAGAGAGAAAAGACGCACGGGTGTACATCATCATCATCATCATCATCCGTGCGGGGGAGGAGAAAAGTAATTTCGGGCTGTAAGGCGTACTGTACAATGTATACATACATACTGTAGTATCTACCTACGATTTGCGAGCATCAAAAGGCGCACGCGTCCGTGCACACTTTATAAGTATACCTTGGAACCCTGCACTGCGAGACTCGGTTACGTTCTCCTCGCGCCCCGAGGCTGCCGGGGTGGGCTGGGGGGTAGTACTGTTCTGTATCTAATACACCTCGAGAGGAAAGATACGTGCGGATGCGTGTGCGTATGACGATGATGATGACGATCTGCACCAAACGGGGGGCAGGGGGGGGCTGTGATTGGCTTACATTGTCGATGCTTAAATGTTTCACGCGCCGGTGAGCCGTGCGCGTATCGTTGCCGAACGGAGTCTGTCATCGTGACGGCGACGTGAAGGCGATAGGGGTAAGGCTTCCCGATATTATATAGTAGCTGCACGCTGTGTATACACGAGAGCCCCGGAGGGTGCTACTGCTGGTGGCCGGCTTTGATTTTTATTGCCGGAGAATATAATCCGCATGATAGGCACCTATACCTACCCCCGCGCGCGCGCGTGTGCGCGTGTGTGCGGAGCTATCGGTGACATTTGCATCTGGCGCTGCTGCTTCTGCTGCTGGGGGGGAGGGAGCAGCGCGTCATTTGACGGTTCAGTGAGATGTTACATTTTAATGGGAGGCTGCTGCCGGTGGCGCGGGGTCGAATCCGTGTGTGTGATTGCGAGTAGTTGACTTTTGCTCCGCTTTTTTTTTTTTTTTTTTTTATTCGGTTCTTTTCTTTTCTGCTCTGGTGCGCTGTGCAGGCGGCTGCTGTTTTGGCGGGTCGCGGGGGTCGGTTTCGTTCTTCACGCGTCGGTGGAACGCGCACGCCTTTATTGGCCCATTGTGCGGAAATGATATACCAGTGGTTGTTGGGTGTGTTGGCGTATTGTTCATGGACGCGTCTGGGTTTTTACGGGGAGTTATACGTCGGATTTTCTGGTGCGATTAATGTGGGCTATGGTGTTGGTTGGACTTTAGTGCGGGGGTGTACTTGATATGGGAAAATGGTGAATGTCGTGAGTTGTTGGGTACGATGTTACAAATTAACATTAACGATGTGGATGAAAAGTTGGTTCAGTTTCTTTCGTGATCTTTTTTTTACTTAGTGGTACAATTTTGTGCAAATCTTTAACCAAGGAATCATCAATTTATTGCTGTCATTACTCGAAATACTAGATACAACTTTAATGAACATTACACAGGGACTTGCTGACTTGGAATTGTGTCAAATTTATAGATGTGAAATTATACAAAAGTTAGAGGGAAAGTATATGGCTTTCGAGAAACAAATTCCGATGAATCTGTGGGAAATGGTTACTGACTTTCAAAGCTCGGAGAAAACATCTTGAAGATATTCTCACAAGATCAACATACTCGACGTATCTCTCGGAACATCTTTGCTTATTAATTTCAGATGTATACCGATATTATTGTTTGTGCTCATATAGCTTTAGGTCACAATGAACGATGGCCACTTTGATACCGATTCTAAAGAAAACTACATAACATGTAATTTTTTTTTTTTTTAAATAAATTTTTTTTTTCTTTTTTTCTTACAGTTTGTCATCACAAGTTGTACCTGTTTTATGGTGAACTAAATTTGAATGTGAATTTAATTATTTTCAATTCAGACAATATTCACAGATAAAATGTAACCATCACAAAAAGCAATTCCATCGCTCGAAAAGCCAAACAACGCGAGCCCACAAAAACCCAGCAGCGGCACGTCCATTCCCACAAGCTTTCGCACTCCTTTTTCGGCGCGCATACCCAACACCTCGACCCGAAACGACGAGGGAAAGGGGCGAACGGGATACGTCGGATTTGCGCAAACCTGTAATCAAGCCCCCCCTCCTTTTTCTTCCTCCCGGCTGCATCTCGACCGTACAGCGCATAAAAACGACGACGACGGCTCTGTAAGATCATCGCGCAAGAGTCTACGGGAGGGGATCGCACGGGCACAATATATACGTACGAGAGAGAGAGAGATAGGATCATCGGTAAGTCGCATCCCGCGCATCAGGAGAGGATACACGAGTATCTCGCCAGTGTTGCGTTACACCGGAGGCTACGCTTATCCCCCGCCCCCCCCCCTCTCCTTGATACATATACTGTGTGCGCGTGAGTATGTCTGCGCCGCTAATGAGAGCCGCCAAACGAGCCTCGCGTTACTGTCGCTAACGCGCGGCTATACGGCCGCCCGTTATGAGACTGTTACTTCTGTTCTGTTTTTTTCCCCCCCTCCCCGCAAGTGAGTCGTTAGGCGTCCGCGGACGCGTCGAGCGCTTCGCGCTGCTGGAATCCGTTGTCATTTGTACTCACCCGGCAGCGAGAGCTTGATTGCAATTAGGGATTAATTTGCAGTCGATAAAGTTGCGAGGGGTGGCAGGAGGGGGGGGGGGGGTGTATAAGTGACCGCGGCAAAGGTCGGCGGGGATTTTATCGGTTTGTTGGCGTTCGTTTGGTCTGCCGGTGATATGATGGGTGGTTTGAATCAAATGCAAAGTTGAAAATAAGAATTTGGAGAATAATCCGTGGTGAAATTATTTTTCAGGTAAGATTCTGGATTTGTCAAAATTTCAACTCGTATGAAGAAACGTTTATTTGTGACAGGCGATAGTTCGATAGTGTTTTACATACATTTTATGATAAAAGTAGTTGCCGCTTGAGACGACAAGATTACTGGAGAATAATAATATTCGGATACGGGAATATATTTCAATAAGATAGCACTTTTTATTAATAAGAAAATTTCCCCGAAAGTTATATGGGAACAAGCGGTTATGACCAATATTTTTTTGGAAAGCAAACTGCAATTGCGATTTCAAATTTCATCAACTGATCAAGTCACAAGCAGCAATTTCAAATGATCTTATTAGTCAAATGGAAACAATTCTATATCAAAATGTTGTTCACTACCGGATTTTTACAATAAATTTCCATGGAAAAAGTCATGAATTCACTGCACATTTTCCCAAAATTTCTTCAAGAATCATTAACTATGAGCATATGCTATAGTATAGACAAGAGGGTATTAGAGGCAACAGCAGAACAAAAATTGTAATAACTCGAGCGCCCGGAAGAGATCATAGCCAACGGCCGGGAATCGAGTTCTCGAGCAGAGCCGCGCAAAAAGCACACGGTGATCAGGTTGATGCGATACTTGCTCGATTTAAACGTAAACGCGTTTCGGAGCCCCAGAGGGAGGGGAAGAGCAGCCGTACCCTAAATCAAGCGGCGCTCTCGGGGTCTCTCATGAACCAACAGTGACAGATCAAAGCGCAGTACGACACTCGTGGATATAATACACCGCGCGGATACAGACATATGTGCAGGGGAGAGAGAGAACGAGCGATGCGCCGCGAGGCAAATGAGAAATAAAATCGGGCTCTCGCAAATGTATATCATACGTACGTGAACATCATGTACATACAAATATATATATATATATGTATATACGACGAGGATCGTGGTGGTGTAATAAATGCGAGACGACGCTATTAGCAGGGATACGTGTACGTGTGGGGTATATATATCGAGCATCGGCTCGCGAGCTGGTCCGCGCGGCGTGTAATTACACGATCGCGTCGCGCCGGTAAGCGGCTCGATAAATCATAATCCCCGGACGAAGGATGTAAAAAGTGAGAGAGGGAGAGAGAGAAGAAAAAAAGGCCGGGCCAACGGGAGAAAAAGAGGGAAGGTATATGGGTGCGAAACGAAGCGCGCGTAATGTGCAAATAGAAAAATAACGGAACGAGTGTGGATGTGCGTGTGTTTGTACATATTGTATACAAGTATAATGTAGAGTAAGCGACAGGGACGAGAATGGCAAACGAGGTGGGCTGATCTAGTATTATGGTATAGCGAGCGGGAGGCGACTGATGTGATATAATATAAGTATACATATGGTGGTAGCAGCTGGTGTGTATCTTGCTGTCGAGTTCATCTGCAGTAATTCAAGAACGGGGAGAAAAGTATTTTTTCTCTTGCAGAGACGGAGTTTTTTTATATTGTACAAATTCAGATCAAACAGTTGTATTGACGATGTGTTGTATGTTTCCGATATAAAGTTTTAAAAGAAAAAGTCAAAATTCAGATTTGCGTGCATTTCGTTAGGGGATGAGGCCCTATAACTGTGTGATGAACTAAACATAGATAGCGATAATAGACAAAAAAATGTAAATTAATAATGAGTGATGATATAAATATGATTACGAGTAATGTGATTTACCAATAACTGTTTGCAATAATCAGCTATAACATCTAGTCATCATTCAACGTTGTAAGTTATTTTTCTCCATCATTCACAGATTCCTAACATAAAAAAATTTAGAGTATTTATAAACCATGCCAAAATATAGCAACGAAACAAATCAAAACCATACACGGAGAAAAGAAATAGAGTAATTTTTACCGTGATTTTACGGTAATCTTGTGAAAAGAGAATTTTTATAGTAAAATCACATGAATTTTTACCGT
>JAPYYV010018345.1:0-27129 GCA_030522625.1 Copidosoma aretas | reverse complement strand
TCAACAAAACGCTCGCGAAATCGCTATGCTGAGGATAGTAATTTTACCATCGGACATACAAATTTTACTACAAGATATGAAAAATACTATGCTCAGCATGGTAAAATAAATCACTATCTGATAGTGATTTCACTACTACATTTTTTACAGTGTAGATAGTGGTAGATGTATTAGAGTTGAAAAAAATTTTACGGGATGCAGCGCAAGGGGTGAATTCATGACATAGAACTCTTATCTATAGTTTTATCGATTGATAGAACTTTGTTTCAGTTACATCATTGCTATTGGGGTGAATTTTACAAAACACAATTCCTGAACGAATATGTCGAGGTTAACGGTATGTTATAAGCAAATGTATTAGTGGGTATAATAACTAAGTAGTTTTTGGTCTAGAAATGATATAATAGTGTTATGATTCTCATGTTAATTGTGTAAGAAATATATGTGGTATAATAATCTTTGCTTGAAACTTTATCAGATATTTTTCAAAGGCTCAATTGTTGATGTGTTGGTGTTTTTTGTCATTTTCTTGAATAACTAATGATGGTAATTCAATGACAATTTTTTGTTAAATTAAAAAAAAAAAAGCCCAAGAATACCCGTAAGGCACGACTAATACATTTTTCTCTCAAGACAAACATGCAATTACAATAACACTTTATAATTGAAAAAATTGCATTTATCTACGATTCGCGATCTTTACTTAGTTGCTGTTACAGTCTTAGAAGATATATTTTGATCTATTTCGGAGAAATAAAACCGGCGCGAATGACACCAAGACGCGAGAAACAGCTCAGAACCTATATATACACAAAATAAGTTCGTGTCTTACGCTTACAGACAGGGCAAAAACACGTACCCTAAGAGCTGGGTCGGATATGCCACAGAAACAAGTCGACAGTGCACGCGAGCGTCGCTCTTGTCGCTCGCTGCTCCTGCGGTATACGTGTATATACGTTGGCATGTATAATTTATGTATATCCGTGTGCAGGCAGAGCGAACGCAACAGATGGAACCGAGAGAGCGAAAAAAGGGGGCGCCCGGAATTCCGCTGTGAATTGGATTCGTGCGTTGTTTTGCTCATTTCGCTGCTTTATCAGGCTTTGTTCTCCTCTTTCTTTTCTTTCTTCATTTGGAGTGTGTATGTGTGTTCGATTATTGAATTCCAGATGTTGATGGGCTCTCAGGGTCTTTGATTTTCATTTAGCTCATGAGTGTTTTGCGATGAAAAAACGTTTTCACGGTTATTACCCCAAGTTGCGCCAAATAATTATTAAAATGGAAAAAGTCATGAAAACAGTATTGCCCAACTCCATAGGGTTCAATTATCTTCGTGATCAACAATCATCACTAATTACAACGCTGAACTTTATCGTTTTCAACAGTGGTAATGAATCAAAAATTAAATATTAAGAAACGTGCACGCTCTGTGGTTCGATGGTTCTCCCGGGATACAATTGACCAACCAAAAAGTACATCCGCCGCGAAAGACCGAGTTACTGGAGCGCTTGTTACTTTTTCGTATCGTAAAAAATGCAGAATTCGATGCATCATGAATGATTTTCAAGTATACAATTAACTCTGGACGCTCCCCGGAATCCGAGAAACCGAACTTGCCCTAAGAATCCTCAAAAATTCATCCCGCGACGCGACGCGACACAACGCCCGCTTTCGCGAACGGAAAACGGAAAAAAAATGTCCAAGATGGCTTGATGAAAAAAATTGCCGGTATAAAATACCCAAGAAGGCGGCCCGCGGTCGTTCGCTCCTTCACGCGCTCGGCGCAGGCTGGGGAACGGGCTCCCTTTTTCCCCGGGACAGCTCCCGTCCCTGAATTATTGAGGGAGATAGGTGTTCCCTCCCTCCATTTTTTCCCCGTGACAGATCGATGTCACAAAAGAAGGAAAGGGGGGGGGGGGGGGGGCGCGCCGCTCGGCCCGGCCTTGTCGCCCCCCCCCCCCCCCCGACCCCTGTGTATATGCCATACATTATGCAGGGACGCGAGGAGGGTGTTGTTCCTGCTGTTGCTTTGCCGTTGCCTCGAGGGTGTGCGGACGTGTGTGCGCGTGTATACCGGCCGAGGTATATATACTTACACGAGCTTTTCTTCGCGCGAAGTGGAGGAAGCGAGAAATAGGCGGAGTGTGCAGGCTTGCTTTTATCTTTCTCGGGAGCAGTGCTTCGGCGTACAGCACTGTGAGTAGCTGTTTATTGGGCTCTTTGGGTTTTTGACCATGCGTTGAATGTGATGGGTGGTTTTAGTACTTTTTAAAAATACGTTCTGGCAATTTTGTAATCTGCGATAAAGTACGGTAATGTTTACCGTAGTTTTGCGATACTTTTTTCATCGTAGAGATAATTTATTTCTGTTCGCCATACTTTGTTGCGAAGCTATGGAAATTTTTCCTTCGCTTGAGAAAAAGGAGGACGTACAGAATCAATAATGTGTCGATGGTATAGATTCTTCCCTCATTTAAATTTAGGTTATGAGTAAAATAAGTACCTATATTATCGACGTATAGAATGTATAGCTAGCTAGAGCTAACTATAATAAATTTTATCGTATTAAACAATTTGCTTTGAACGTTCCATGCATCCCCTACCGAAAGTTTCAACGCTGAATGAGCATAAGTTTCAGTACTGAATCCATGTTGAAATCATCACTGAATCAACACTGATTCAGTACTGATTCAACGCTAAATCAGTGAGGATAGTAACACTGAAATCTGTAGTAAATCGCAACATTAACTTTGCGTTAAATCAATGCTGATTCCATGATGAATCCATGTTGAATATGGGTTGAATCTGTGATGTATCTGCATTGAACGGACGTTCCTAAAATGTTACATGAAGGTTTAGACATAATATATGTACGCTTGGTATGAACTTGGATAGTATTAAGCATTTATTACAGGTGTAGATCTCCTATACCATAGAATATCCGAATAGAAGTGAATAATAAGTCATTTTAAACGCATCAGCATAGAATCCAAATATATCCAACGATTAATGCCTAAATTTAACATAAATTCAACTCGAATTCAACCCGTATTCAACATGGATTCATCATGAAATCAGCACTGATTCAGTGATAATTTAGCATTGATTTCAACATGGATTCAGTACTGAAATCCATGTTGATTCAGCGTTAAAACTTTTGGTAGGGTCAACTTTTGAAAACGTTTGCTAGGAAGTCGTACTATTTTTAACTTCAACTTGCATTAGTACTTTACATTCGCCCAACTTCGGATATACCAACGGAAACACACCAGGATTCGAACCCATCGATTCCCAGTCAAGCTGACCGATTCGCCAAACTCGACGAAGCAATCCCCGAAATCGCAAACAAGTGGAATGTAACAAAGAGCACGCCAACTTCGCGCGAGGTAAAAATCCAAAAGAGCGAAAATAAATCCGAAACTTCATTAAAAGCTCGCTCGCGCTGTTCCGAGTCCCGAGAGCGACAAAAGCGCCCCGCAGCTCCATTTACAAAAAAACCTAACCGAATTCTCGCGGTTTTTTTTTTTTTCGCGGGATGAAAAAAACGGACGGCAGGGAACGCGAAACCTCGTTACACGTTTCACAGCGTCGGGCACACAACGAAAGAGGCGCGCATCGGTGTTTCGGGACGCCCGGGAAATTCAGAGGGAAAAAAATCCCCCGGCTCTTTGTGCCGCGACCTTTTATTTCGCTCGTTTCGAATGTCTTTTGAGCACTGATACGCGTAGTTTTTCCTTGGAACGGGACGGAGAAAAAAGAGGGGGGGTTTCGATTACGCGGGCCTTTTTGGAAATGATAGCGCGAGAGGGATCGGATTCCCAAAGCGCGCTTGAGAATCGAGTTTTTCGTCCTCCTCGTTGTATTCCGATACGTTTGCCGGTCCTCTGAATTGGTACTTTTTTTTCTTTCCTTTTTTATTACGATTCTGAGATTGATGTAGTTTAATTCACCATTCCATTAGCGAAGTTCATAAATCTTCGACGACACTTTAAATATTGACTGTGCACGAACTATAGAAAGCGTTGTATCATTACACCGCCAGCAATTATTCATGAAGACCCTCTCGAGACGCGGTACCCAAACGTAATGGTGAAGTATATCTATATAGTACACTTTAACATACGTTTGATATATCTATATATATCGGTTTGAGTACCGGGTTTGGGATCACTGCTCGTAACTGCCACGTGATTTTTTCAATTAGGTGAATTATCGAATGTCTCGCTGGGCTCACGTAATATTCTCGGCTATCATGCGAAATGCATAATCGAGAGCTATTTTGCTCGAGTGGACATTATCGAGTCCATTATTAAAAATTGGACGAGGAGCTAGGTACGTACTCCTCTGTCTTCTTGGCTCTGCAGCCTTTGACTCTTCACTCTGAAGAGGCTGGGACGGAGAGTAATTACCTCACGGCTTGTTATGAAACGATGTTTTATGGATTCGATCTCCGATTGTCTTTGACCATATATTTTTCCGGTATTAATACTTATGTCGTTGGAGGAGTTCTTCTATTGGATACCGATCGTAAAAAAACAACTTGAATACATCTTACTTTTCCAATCTTGAAGCCAGGGATATGATTAAATACCGAGATCAGAAGTAAAAAACAGAATCTCAATAAAACTAAATTTCCAGCCACCGATTTTGGTACGGTCATGCGATCTATCAGCCTGTAGAAGACACATTGGATCTCGGTAAAGTTTCGAGATCCAATAAATTTCAGAAGGGATCGCGAAAAATGTCCGGTGCTCGAAAATTTTTTAACAATCGCCCGTAAGGTAAGGCTATCGGAAAACTTCTACGAGTGAACTTGCCCAAAGAGCGAGATATAACATACTTTACATTTGATCTGGAATCCATCGGTATTCCATATAAAGACGTTGCTATCATAACCTCCAAGAGACACGAAGGACTTTGAAGTGAGGGTTTTTAGAAAAACCTACTTGGCTGACGGGATTAAACAGATGGGAGCTTTTGTCATGGATCTTTCAACCTCGCATAAATTTTCCTTGGTTCACACACAATGGTAGCAATATGCGTATACACATATGGCATTAGGCACAAAATTCCCCTTCGGTTCGGCAAATTAAAGAGGGAGAGAGAAAGGGAAGGATAAAGACCCTGTCGACAGATGACACCGGATTGACTCTTCTTCAGTGTACAAAGAACATGTACTCGAGTATGCGAGCCACGTATATCGGTCAGAAGGTTTGACCTGGCAAGGGGTCAGAAGGGCCGAGTGATTCTAGACGGTGCGTATAATTCTTATGTGTATCTATTATTTACTTACTTTTGAATTTTTGTATTTACGATGAGACCGTCATTGTTTCTTTGTAAGTAATCAAATCTTATACTTTTTATGTTGGGCTATTGAGAATTCTAGAGACGATAACTGTACCTATCCAAAAACTTTTCATGCAAGCTGGTATTCAATTTTTCAAAATTTTAATCGAGTAAAAGATCAACCTAATCAACAGTATTGTCATAAAATTTCATACAATTATGTGTTCATTCCCTTGTATAACCTCAACATGAACAAGACTGAAACAAGTCGAAGGAAGACTGCTTCCTTGTTAGTACTTTTACATAAAGCATAATAAACAGTACAGAGTATACAAGCATTACAAGCTTTACGTATGTATATTTCCTCTGTAGGAGAACAAACTGTGGGGTACTAGAAAGATGCACTAGTTTTTCTTCTCGCAAACTAAGCTCAGAAACGTACCTTCGGGGACTAGTTGGGATTTTTCAGGCTACAACTCACACACACATATACCCACTATTCCCTTTCAGTGGAAAAGAAAAAAGATACAGTTATTTTCTTCCGAAGGATTAGGAAAAAAATTCACTCGATCTCGTTAACAGCCAAAGAGGTACTCAAAGCTTGGGGGATGCTCTTCAGACGCGTCTTTATAGGTTATGTATAGCAGTCTTTCGAGAATGAGAGAGAGAGAGGAGAAAAAATTAATACCTGCGGGGATTTCGAACGGGAAACGGGAATAGCGCGCGGAAGTGAATAAAGCGTAAGCCGAGGGAGCTGTGAGTGCTAAGCTCGCGCGCGAGAGAAAGAGTATGCAGGATAGGTAGGTGCAAAGGTGATTACTCGAGAGAGGGGCTTAGCGCCGAAATTGCGCGCCTCGTTAAAATGACGACGCCGACTTATCTTTTACGTTGTACGCGCGTTTGTTTAGCTGATAGAGAGAGGGGTAAGAGGGCCAATATAATGGATTCGAAAGACGTTTATGTTTACGCTTTAATTAGGGCCGGAGATCCCTCTAAGCTAAGGGATTTCGTCCAAGGTACACGCGCGGGAGTACGCATGTTTCTTGGGGTTATGGGGATTAGCTGTTTGAGAATCATCTTCGGCTCGCGTCCTCTTCTATTTTATCGTTTAATCAACGGAGCTTTTAGGAGTTGTTGTTAATAATTTTCCGTGGCGCCGGTGATATATTCGATATTGGTGTCACCGGGAAGTATCGCATGCGGCAAACATAACCTAAACTTTCTGAGCGAAAAAATTTAACGATGCTCGCATTTCACCTTATAACCCTTCGCGGGTGTATACAACCGCAAACAAATAATCCTTTCTTTCCTTTACGACATGTCTAGCTCGCTCTCTCTTCTTCTTTTCTCCTCTTGTGGTTCCAGGTACACGTATATGTATCCATGCCCACGATCCCCGGAGAGCAATTTTGTGTAACATAGCACGGCGTTCTCGAAAGTCTCGTGGCGCATATACATTTTAAGTTTTAAAATGCAATCGCTGAAGTGAACGTCGAACGAGCGTGAAGGTTGTAAATGTGTGTAGGGGTGTTGTCGGTAAGCCATTCCGTTCGACCAAATTTACGACGGTCTTATTCTTTTCTCACTTTTATGGGGTACGCATCCCTATACTGCGTTTGTCGATTTTTATGCCAAATTATTTGTCTTTCATCTCGTCATACAGATTTATTTTATAATTATTTTGAACAGTACGTTGCTACCGTCCACTTTTTATAACAAAATCAATCCATTTAGAGACGTACGCCTGCCGACACCCCACAAAACCTCTGCCACCCTATACGTCGTGTTAGTCGTGTACCTTCTATCTCTGTTGGAATTTAATTCGCAAATTCAACCAAGCTACGTATGCTGAAAGAAAGAGCCACTCCCAAGTTTCTTGGTCTCTTTGTATGCCGGTATAGGATAAGGATGTAGGTGATTGGGTTACGTGCCTAATACCTCTGAAACCGAGGGGAATGAAAAAAGGAAAGAAAGCCAGCACGTCATTCGGTTATCTAAATTCACTTTTCGTCCGCCTGGCACGCCCCCCGTGTTCTGCCATTCTCTCGTCGGCACTGCCTTACGTATCGATTACTTCTCCACCGAGTGACGTTGACGTATCTCTAGTTCTGAACTGAATGGGATATCAAGGCGATGTCGAGGATACTTACTATACGTTTTTCTGGAAACTTTGCACAAAAGTTTTTGGGTAATCAAACGGGAATTTGACAATTGACAGGTTATGTTTTTTGGTAATGATTTTTTGTCGTTTTCCTAAATCTTGTGAAATATTATACACATGGAAATAATGATGTTTTGGAAAGGGTACATGTAGAAGTATTGATATATTGCAAGGATTCACGTATCGACATTACATTAAAAAAACTCTTAAACTTCATGCATTTGTTATCATTTATTCAACATAACTTGACAACATCTATATTTCATGCACATACGTGGGTTAGCGGTGCAACTATTATCAGCTCCCTCTACCCAACACAAGTAAAAAGTCGAAAGCGCAGCGAGTTGTGTCCCGAAAGCTTTAATCGACCCACGAGGGGTGACACCCGCCCTCCTTTCTCTTAGCTTCTGTCATGTCTTATCCTAGTCACCAGCGCATTTATCTTTCACGTGGGGGAGCAAGCGGTATTTGCGACTCTCATTAAAGGCGGAGCTGCTTTTTTGATGCGCTCGATTCTTCAAGGCTCACTGAACACGGCTGGGATCTCGTGGAGTATAAATCGAGGCTGGTGTTGTTTCTTTGCTTTTTAAACCTTGATGGATTTTTATTTGTTTTGACCGTGGCGTAGTAATTTTTACGAGAAATTTCGATTAGAAAATCAATTTTTCATCGAGTCGCATTATTATGGTTTCGAAACCATTAATTTGATGCTTCATTCAGTGTAGCTACACCAAGATGTCGCGAGTCAGCATTGTCACCGCAGCCCTGAAGTCTTCATTCACAAGAACATAACTGTTTCCATCTCCAACATAGAACCGTTTTATGAATACACCATCCCACAAAAATTGTTCGGATCACTTGTCGATCTTCACACTGCAAAAACATCGCAACAACGTTCAAAAAAGCTCGAGCCCATTACCAGCAATAGCAGAAATCCCTCGCAAAGAGCCTCCCCACACCTATACAAGCGGCTCAAGACAAACGTCCGGCAATATTCAAGAGGAAAGTTCACGGGAAAGCGATACACTCCCGGCCAGGGCCACTTTGTTTCCTTTACCCCACGAAGCCCGGCAACTAGATCTCTCGAACCTCGTACCTGTACGTGTGCACAATAGTAGCTAGAACTTCGGCGCCCGTGTGTGTGTGTGTGTGTATTTTCTCCTTTTTCCTCTCGCTCGGGTCAGCGATCTTATAACGTATAGCCCCTTTGCCGCTCTGTAAATAAATGGCCTGTACTTATGAGGGTCACCTGCACACGGGGGAGAAATAAAGGAGCTAGACGCGATAAACGCTTTTATACCGGGATACTCGGTCTTGTTGTTTGTTGCTGCTCTCTCTATGTGTGTCTGTGTACGTGTGTTTGCGCGTTATTCCTACGCTTTCGTGACATTGGGATGCTGGCCGCCCAGATAAGGTTAGCTGCTTTCTGTTCCCTTTTTCCTACTCGAGCACTGTGGAAAATGGATAAACTATTTTTTGGGCTTGCGATGTATATATATAAATGCGTTTTATGGGAAGTTGTGGACATAGGAATAGCGAACGGAAATGGGGCATCGTTATTTCGGTTCTTCTTGGATGAAATAGAGATGGGTGTTAAAACTGAATCACGTGTTTACGATTTCTTGCTATTCTCGTTGTAAACAACGACTGATACACTGCAGTGAACGCTTCGCGAGTTCGATTTAGTAACATTATGAAGACTATTCCATCAGTAACCACAATTTCGATTCTTCAAAAATATCATAATTAACCTCAAAAGTCTTTCTTCCAAAATATCATCGTTAACCTCAATTTTAATTCTTCAAAAATCCCTTAAACTATCCAAAATTACGTCAAAATATACTCCGAACTCAGCGAAACCAAAGCCGACCAAAGTTAATAACTACTCGGCCCTAAGACACAAACGCTCGGCAAAGCCTCGGAGCTACTTCCTCGCACCTTGCACACTCGAAGACTCGATCACCACCCAAAACTTAGTTCACGCGTGAAGCAGCTTCACTTCACTTCACTAGACACACATATCCGTCGCTCCTCGAGATGGGAAAGCAGAGAGCGAGATCGGTTGGGTAGAGGGAAGGGGTTAATAAGCCGATGATTCGAGTACCAGCAGCACGTGGGCCGAACCATCGGCCCAAATGAACTTTGCTAGCTCGTTACCCTTGCCCCTCTTCTGAATATTCACGAGTTTCTCGCGCGTACGGTACGTGCTCTGGGCCATTTGCCCGGGCCTTCAATATGTTTGCTCCCTCCTCCCTCCCATCTCTCTCTCTCTCTCTCTCTCTCTCTCTCTCTCGCTCTCTCTCTCTCTCTCTCTCTTAGTTGCTCTCCTCTGGTAACGTAAACGCTCGGCCGATCCGTCATGTATACGGATCCATGCATATGTACGGAGATGAGAAGGCCTAGCTGATATGTATTGACTAGCTGAATCGATAATTGCTCTTTGGAATATGTATAGATACGCGTGGTAGGGAGGAATCTAATGAGGTTCGCAAGCCTCTAATTGGGGGAAGAAGGATTTTGGGGGAACGGGAAAGTGAACTTTGCGAATTACAGAGGGATCCTCGAGGAATTTACCTAAGCGGTTTTGGGCTCGGGCAGGTTATATTAGTCGGGTGCCTGAGCTATCCTTCCTTCCCTGCCACATTAATTGCCGGATCGCCATTTGTGTGACAGTATTGGCATTTTCTTGGCGGTCAATAGGAAATATTCAAGTCATTCCGAATTTGGAGATTATCACCGCTACGGTGTTGCAGTCGATGCTCTTGTTTATCTGTTCAGGGAGTAGTTCATTCAGGCAAGCGAGATCACGCGAGCTTAATGTAATCGAATGGATGTGGAATACAGCCTAGACGCTAATTCACGTGTAATCCGAATCCAATCGCAGAGCATAGTGCATTGTAGTCATTGGAATAATGCCTGTGCGTTTGTACAACTCAGGGTGGGATAGTTTGCTCAGGATGCTAACTGTGGGAAGTGGTGGTTCATTTGGTGGATCGTTCAAATGTATGTCTGGTGGAGATTTGCGAATTGGATTCTCAGTGGTTTTTGGGATTATTGTGGTTAAGATTAGTGTTTTCTTCAATACTTCGATGGTAATTCTAATCAAGATTTGATAGAAAGAGGACCAAATATTCTAATACTATTTACATAAAAATTGAATCTTCTATGGTAATTCAAATCAATATTTAAGAGAAAAAGGGTTTGAACACAATTAAAAAGATAAAACGCAGATGACACCGTTAGCTGCTATTTATTTATATCATGAAAGATCAAAGACTTTTCTATTATTGACATAAAAATCTAATATTCCATGGTAATTTCAATAGAGATTTTATTAAAAGAGAATTTTCAATTATGTGAGGAAGGTAAACGTAGAAGATACTTTAAGACGTTATTTATTTATACCTCTGCCGATTTAAGATTCTTACATTATTGGCACGAAAATAGATTTATCTATGGTAATTCCATCCGAGATTCAATAGTAAAATATTCAACTTTAATTAAATGGTCAAACGTAGGAGAAAACCTTAGACGTCATGCATTCATACTATTACAAATCGAAGATTATGACATTATTGACATTAAAATCGATTAATCTATGGTAGTTCCAGTCGAAATTAGAAAAAAAAGTCTAGTCCAAAAGAAAATAATTTCCAACATAATTAAAAAGGTCAAACCCGTAGATAATACTGTTCGACCGCATTTATTCATATCATCACGGATCAAAGATTCCTACATAATTACCACGAAAATGAACGAGTATAAGAACCCTAATCATCTAACACAGAGAGATGTCCTTTTCCTCCATCTTTCCTCCCCCTCCAAAAGTCTCCATGAACTCCCCAGCCTCACCCTCGGCCCAAAACTTCAGTACTCGTCGATTCTCCACCCAATTATAACGAAAGCTCTTCGTGCACGTAACTACGTTGCTACGCACACACATACATACGTACAGGACGATCCCCAGCGGACATTCGGTTTCCGCGCCAGCGACTCGTCAGCGATGCGATTTGCTCAGTGCCGCCCCAGGGCGAAACAAGAGAAAAAAAAAAAAAAAAGGGAGCAGGAGAGAAAAAGTGGAACAGGCGGGCCATGGGGGGTGGGGGTCGAAGGCTTATCGCCAGCCTACAGCCTCCCCCACCCTCTTTTCGCTTTTCATCCATTTTCTCCAGATTCCATCTCTCTCTCTCTCTCTCTCCCTCTCTCGCTCTCTCTATCTCTCGGCTGTACGTACGAAGAATCATAGCGGTGTTGTCCGAAAAGTAACTGCCGCAATAATCCAGGTATGCAGCTCACGTTGAGGATGAATGTGGCCGCGCGCTACTGTGCTTAATTCTGGGAGGCATAACGATGACAGGGCTACTCAAGGCCATGGCTCGCACGGGGGAGGGGGAGTTGAGAAAAATCATCGACACGCGAGTCGTTTACGAGATGGTCCTGTTGGATTGAATAATGTATCGCATTTCTCGGGGGGTCGTGTATCACGTGCGCGCGTGTGCACCGCCGTGGGAAATTACTTTCTTCGTGATGAGTCGGTGGAGCAGGAGATTAAGAGAATGTGCGCTCAATGGCTGTGTACGATGGGGTGTACAGCTGGAGCAACGCTAGGATCGAAGCCCGATTATTATGAAGCATAGTCTCAGCCTATGATTTTGTGATGAGTGATATCAGTTCGCACGAGTACACGTCTAATCGAACGCAAAGGGTATGTCGAGCAGAGAAAATGTGGTCTAAAAAAATTCCGACGACCCAACAGCTCTGACCTTACGATAACCTTCGCTCCGACGGCCGTAAAGAGCGGAACGAGCCACGCACACACGCCGTGTATACGCATTCAGAAAGGAGGGTGATTATATTGATCAGAGAAGGAAGGAGGGGCAAGAGATGGGGGAAGGGGAAGGCCGCCCCGGCATTATGCTTCGCTACATGAATTCTTACTCTCCTCGTACGCCAGCCCCCCTGCGTCCCCGATAAGGCGGCACCTATGTCGTAATTTTCAAACTTCTGATGTTTATTACGTTATACACATACACGCGCGCGCGCGCTCTCCGCCTTTTCGCGTCCTCCCGGTGTTAATCACAAAGTTTTTTTCTTATCCGATTCCGCGTCCCGGCTTGTATCGGCCGCCAAATTGGGTTATTTAGGAGAGCGCAGGGGGGCGGACGCAGGGGGGCCGTGATAAAGCTCGGTCCAACAAATAAGCTCTTTGTCTTGTCTGCCGTCGCGGCTACGTGGTGCGTTCGCGGGCGGGAACGTGCTCTCTCGGGCTGGAACTTTGCTTTGAAAAATTGAAATCGAGACTGGGGCCCCCCTTCTTTTTCATTTTGCTCCCCTTCTTCCACCAACTTATTCGTCTTTTCGTTCGTCTTTTCTTTTTTGGGTCACGAGGCATTACTACAGCACATATTTTTCTCATGATCCCATGAACAATGGTTGTGTCAACTTTAACAATTATTCTAAGAGAAAGAATTTATGTGCTCCTTACTTTGTTTTTCTTATTTTTCGTAGCCAAGCACGTGTATCGTATATTTCATACTTTCCGACCTCAATTCATTTCAGCCTTAAATACAACTGAGTCCTTGTAATTATTAGCCTCATCATTATTTGAAGAATGCTATTGAAACCAGGCTTCTAATATTGTTAGTGCATAATCTCTAATATTGTAATGAGTACTAAAACCTAACCTTCACCTTTGCCTCGGCTATTCCGATCTTTATTCAACCAGTTTCGTACAAAATGTCTTAAACAGATAAGCAAGTCCAAAGTCCTCAACCCACAACGTAAATCCACTCCATTCGTTAAACTTTCGCCCTTTAGATCGAGATTCCACGAAACAGTCCGAAAGTCTTGTCAGCCGAGTATTAAATCCAGGACCTAACGTCATTCGGCACCCATATCGAATCATTTCGTTAGGCGACAGAAACAAATCTAGTAACAAAATCAACTCCCTACACCCTCCACGAAACTGTAGCAGTAAACGGAAGTCCATTAAAATTCGAAAAGGTGTCTCTGAGAGCACGGGAGGGATCCTGAATCCCCGGCGTTAATTAACTAATGCGCTTGTCGCGTCTTAGAAACGGAACTACACCCAAGAACCATACGCAGCAGCAGCCAGAAAGGAGGATGAGGGTTGCCGTCGTCGCCGTTCAATCGACGCGTCCTTTACTCTCTGAAAACCTTCCCTCGGGCTACTGCTATACCACCACTACTATCTCCACCACAGTCCCTCCTTCAGTCAGGGAGAAGCGGAAGATTCAAGAAGCTCTGCTGAGCTCTGGTCGTGTATGCCACTGCTTCGGGCTCAACTGATTACACGTAGCGGCCCGGGCAGAGGGACTTTATGTAATATCTTCTTCTCCATCCTGAGGGACGTATAGTTCCTGCGGGCACTACGGTATATGTACGTGTGTGTATACGTACATACAAGTTGCTCTCTCTCTCTCTCTCTCTTTCTCGTGTTTGAGAAAATTAATTTAAGACACGGCTCTGCCTCTGCCTGAAGTTTCCTTGGCCAAAGTTAACGCACGCGTGTATAGTATAAGGAAGCTTTATTTCAGAGCTTTGAATTTTAAGTTTGATGCGAGTGTATGTGTGCGTGTGTGTGTGCGGGGGTATGGTATAGAGTACAGCGGGCTGTTTTGAAATTTAAATGGAACCCTCGCTCTCGCATTAGATTTGCAGTTATGAATTTTGAAAGTTTGTAATCAGTGACCCCTCCTCTCGCGCGACCTTGTCAACTTCGAAGCTTGAGAAACGTGTACATGTATATTTCGAAAATACAATTTTTATACAAATTGGGTTACGAATTCCATGCATACGCGATGAATACCTTGCGCCTATGGGGTGTTGACACTTTTGCTATCGTTGCTTGAGTATTCAAATATCACAGTTGCAATCAGTGATTTTTTTTCGTTTGTTCTGTAAGAGGGTCATTTCAACATCAATTTAATTGAGAAATTCTTGAAAAGAATTGCAGATGTAGATTTCAGTATTACTTACGACATATTTTTATGATACGATAAATTTTAGAGAGTAATTAGCTGTATAGATTCTCAGTAATCCGATTGCAAAGTTGGTTGCTTATACACTAGGCTCTTATGAAAGTTTTGCTGTGAAATATCTTTTTTAGCTATCACTTTGTCAGAATCTTCAAGAAATTTTTGAGAAACTACAGTATTACTCCCAAGTCATAACTTATTTATTGTATTGATATTCTGGAAGGTCCAGCAGTGTCATTTTATATATGTGGCAATTCAAAGCTTGAACGTAATAATATGTGTTTTAACAATAATCGTGTTAAGAAAAGATTATTCACAAAAATTAATTTTTCAAATAGACTGTACCTTAGTGACCATTTGATGTTAATAAACTATGAGAACTTAACGTTTCTACAAGATAGCTTGATATATGTACAAACTAAGACTCCATCTTTCACTTGCTTAATATAGACTTCATGCACTTTGTAGATTGAGTCTCGAAAGGAATGTCTTTGAGTCACGAGAACATAACGCTGCCTACTCACGGTAAAACATATATGTATACAGAGAGTGATATAGCCTTACTCAAAAACACCTCCTCTTTCAAAGGTCTCGTTATACACCCTTTGAGTCATCCTCAGCCCTAAAAACTCCCCAAAAATCATCCGCTCCTCCGAAACCCATAGCCAACTATTCATCTCTCAGATCCAGAGCATCTGCCTTACCTCCGTTCTGGCAACGAA
This sequence comes from Copidosoma aretas, assembly GCA_030522625.1. Taxonomy (NCBI): domain Eukaryota; kingdom Metazoa; phylum Arthropoda; class Insecta; order Hymenoptera; family Encyrtidae; genus Copidosoma; species Copidosoma aretas. The sequence continues at coordinate 11,962 of JAPYYV010018345.1, read as the reverse complement.
CGAGGCAGTCTGTTGCCACTAGCTGCCCCGGAGGGTCATCGTTACCGTAGAGCTCTGGTAATTGGTTTCGTTCCCGAAAAGACAGGCCTTCCATTTCCTATCCTCCGCTGTATGTATACATTATATGCAACAGAGCGGCAAAGCCTTCGCCCGCCGGCGCTTCCTCTCTACCTCTATGCGTCTAAGTTACGCATTTTGCGTTTCAGCTTAGCACCCAAGGTAGGTATAATTATGCGGATACGATACACGATGAAGCTGTCAGTTGTGATCCAGTCTGTGTGTATGGTCTAAATGCTCGGTTTTTCTGGGAAATAACGTAGTTGCGAGATTAGTATGAAATCGACGAGCAGAGGTTATGTTTGACAGCGAAGCTTCGCTGTTAAGCATTTTTTCTTAAATCTAAGTGTATAATAAAGAAATGTTCCAAAAGATTCAGCAACCGAAGTCACAATTCACTTACATATTTAAATATTGTAATCAGTGGAAATAAAAATAATGAGTAACAGTCGGTTACGATTTGGTTCAAAGAAACAATAAGCGAGAACGAGTAGTGGTGAATATATTAAATTCATGTTTTGCGTACAGTTGTGATTCTTCATTACGAGTTCAATGTACATATTTACATTTTACGAGTGTTTCTTTTCGACTCATGTATCCAATAATTAACATATCATCGATCACTTTTATTACTTTAACGTACAATTTTTTTTTTACAAATCGTCATCACGGTTTTCACAAATGCCGTTGGACAGTTTTTAGCACCACAAAATCTTTGCTCGCTGGTACCTATGCTTGCTAGAGCATCTGAGATGCTGCATCTCCGACCATTAATTGAGTGTCAAAGTGACCAAAGCACCCTTTTCTGAAAGGTTTTCCGAGTATTTCACACAAATTTGACCTTCGGAAATACCACGAAAACCCTTGTAGGAATTATTGCACGAAATTTTGCTTACCCATAAGCTGTTCGAGACGTGCAACTGGTGCATGATGTTTTTCGAACTCAAGCCAACCCAGCCCAAAATGACAGATTTTTCTTCTATCATGTAGTTGGCGGAGATAACCGACGCTCCAATGTAAACAGACTGTGAGTTTGATCGTAGTCAATAGGTGGACTTATACAAACGGTTCCAATATCAAGTTCTGACCTCCATACTTGTTTACTCTATCTGACTCGTGTACTACTCTCTTAATCACATTGTGCATTGTACCACCCGCTTCTTTAATTGAAGATCCTGAACGAATTTTCAGGATTTCATTAAAATCGTCCATGCATTGAGCAGCTGTTAGCACGTGAGAGTTTGTGATAATGGCACCACTGCATTTGAATTTGCCATTGCTGCTTTTTCAATCGACACTTTATAGGGCTACTTCTTTATCGTGTCATCGATGACGTGCAAACTTTTGTAATTTGTGTCAACAGACGCCGTTAATAAATTCCCTAAAGTTAAAAATAAATGAACAAATATTATTATTAGATAAGATAAAACTTTTTAAACAAAGTGTAGTAATAAAAGTGAACCCTACAGTTCCGTTAAGATTCTATAGTTTGTGTCTTACGAATGAATAGTTTGTCCGTACCTTACCTTTTGTAACCATCAAAATGACCACAGTTAGAAAAAAGATCAGCATCTTGATTATGTGCCTTATTTTTCTGCTCTTCAAGACGTGTTTAAATTATAGTGCACACCTGAAATCGTAATACTTATACGGAATAAAATACCCCTTGAATTCATGATCTGAATCGAATGAATTTTTTTAAATTAAATCCAATTAATAGATATTAAAGTAAAAATATGAACAGTGTATACAAATAACATCCTAGTCTCTCAATTATCTAGAAAAATTGTGAGCCACACAACTATTCGTGCTATGATCGGTTGATAGTTTTTAGTTGTTTATAAGTATATAACGTATCTTTAGAATCCGTTTATAAATTTACACTGTTCGGTTTTACGAAAATTCGAATAAGTTGCTATAAAGGTGTCTGGGTGCTTTCTTATGACTGAGATATTTGTGTAAATTTCTTGCGGTTCTCGATGCCAAGTGACGTATGAAGTAAAAACCAGTAAAATGTATCTTATTAAGAAAGACAAGAGCCCGAAAATCCGAATCGCAGGAATAAATCACATTAAAAACGCTTGTCATTTATGATTTAAACAACAAATACTTCAGACAATCACGTTTTGATTGTATGCGTATACTTATATGTTTTTAAGATTGTATAAAGCATGCCAATTGTCTATCCTCATCTTTTTATTTTCACATAAAAATTAACATGTGATTAATACTTAAGTCCATCCGAAATCGTTCGATTGCAATTCTATGAAAATCGTAGTTTCTTCAATATTCAATGAACGACCTGTACCTCGAATATCAATCGAACCATTGTACGAAGACAATATTCCTGGCTACACCCTCACATTTTGTAAAACAGGCGTTTACACAAAAAACTCGCGCAACACGACAAATTATTCGCCACGAATGTTGAGGAAAAATCTGATACCCTACGACAAAGGGAGAAAAACGCAGCAAGAAAACATACTTCGCATCAATACCGCGAGACGCGCAACCTCTGTTTCACCAACAAACACCCCGCCTCATTAAAGTTTCATGAGACTAGAGCTCCGGCAATATCCGCGCTCGCTCGCGACGTTATTACGCACTCTCCCCCGCACTTGAAAATAATAATTCATGCTCGTGTATATATGTACGCGATACTCTTACCGCATTTTTTTCTCTTTTTTCCATTCCCACTACACTCATACGCAATCACGTAGACACGTATACATACGACGCATTAATAATAGTGATAATAATAATAGTACGCACTGCGCGGAGGCACGAGTGTCCACAGCTGGCCGGAAGAGCCAGTGGCACCACCCCGTCGCAAAGCACCGGGAGCAGCTGAGGTAAACGCTGAGGTCTTTCCTCCCTTCACCCTCTTCTCCCGAGTTGTGTACTGCAGCGCGCGGTTAACCGTCAATTACGCGAACGCTCGTATTTGTCCGTAATACGCCTTATAGATGCGAGAGGTCCCTATAGGCCAATGATTGAAGTAGCGTGACTAGAAACTAGCCCTACCCTTCGCGAATGTATGAGCGGTGTTTTTCCTTTTTTTTCATGTTGCTTATGTCTTTTTACGTCTGGTGTTATTATTTGCGATAGTTTGCGGCTTGCCAGCGTACTTTCAAACGTTAAATCGTTTGAAAGACCTTTCATTCTTTACTATGTTTTTATGGTTGTGAACCATATAATATGCTAGGTTACAAATAAAAGGCGAGTGTAAGTAGGAACGGAAAGGAGATTATGTAAAAAAACACACATCCGACAAGAATGTCGAATTTCTGTACCAATGGGTATTATTACATATGGATCAATAAGTGTTTTAAAGTGGAAAAATTGTTAGAAACCAGTTTGTGTATCATAACCTCTGAAATTTGCGGGTTTAGTATCTATATATCACTTATGGCAGACAAAATTAGCAACAAGTAAATCGATCAACATGTTTGTGAAATTTGATATTCATGTCATCTCCTCTTTGTTGACCATATGTTCCTAACCTACAATTCTTCAATTTAGAACGCAGCACATCACATCCTAAAACGTATAATGCTATTTTCTAAGTATCGATAAACTTGCAAGGCGCTAACAAACCATCAATTTTGTAGTTGTTTAGTTGAGAAACATACATACGAAATAAAGATCCGATCACTGTAACAACATTTGCCGCTTGTTAGAAAAAGGAAAAACAGAAAAAAAAGGAACTTCATCACGCTCGCACTGTTGTTCTCGCGAAGCGATGAAAAATAGCAGCCGGCAAAAAAGCGGGAGGAAGAGCAGCCGGAAAAGGGTGAAAGAGCGAGTATAGTCGAGGCAATTTTCGAGCTCGCAGTTCATCATTCCGCCGCACATATTGCCTTTCGATTCAGTTAGTAGGACCGTATGTATAGGGCGTGCGCGCGCGCGCTTGGAGTGCAAGGCATAAAATCAAAAGGAAAAGTGGCGGAACGTGGAAAATAAAAGCCCGGGGAGCGAGTGCGTTTCGCGCTCGGGAAAATTTATGGGAATCGATCGAGATCGACTCGAACGGTGTTTTTGGGAGGTTGTGCTTTTTTCCTGAAAAATAAATCGGGCCACTGTGTTTGACTCCGATTGAAAGACTCCCATCCGTTCTGAACTGCAGAACGCATTTTTTCGTTGGAAATCAACAACTTTACGATCTACTCTCCGATCGATTTGGAAAACAGAGTAAATGAAGCTAAAAAAAAAAAAAAACAAAAAAGAAAAAAAAAAAAAAAAAAAAAAAAAAAAAAAAAAAAAAAAAAAAAAAAAAAAAAAAAAAAAAAAAAAAAAAAAAAAGACCGTAGGTCACAATTTTATTGTCACTATACCAGTGGAGATTCTTTTAACTGTGCAAAGCCTATTGAAAAATATTCACCTCTGTCCACTCCTCCTCCATTGAAATCGAGAGCCCAGAGGGTACCTACAGAAACTATACAAAAGAGGACAACAGCACGAGCTAGCGGTATCACAGAGAGAGAGAGAGGGAGGATACGAGCCTGCGTGACGACCGATCGTTCGTTTCAATTAACGCAAAGTCGCGTGTATGTGCACGTACCGCTCCTCCTCGACGCCATCCTGCAGCTAGCTGTACGGTATTATTTAATTAGCCACTCGCTGACGCGCGCTGATAAGGTACACGGCGGTGGCCGAACTCTCTCTTTGTTCGAGGGAGGGGTCGGGGAAGATGTGGGGAGGATATGGGATCATCGCTAAAAGGGAAAGAGGATTTCCGCTGGCCGGACGGATGGGCTCGTGAGTACGGGTGTCCGGTCGCAAGCGCGTGTGCTTTTGCATAGGCAGAGGAAAGGGTTGCGAATGGCCGGGAAGGAGTTGATGATTCATCGCGTGCGTTTTTAACTCCCCGATGCGCGGCTTGCATTAATAACGCGAGTTTTCTGATACAGTCTGGGTACACCCTACGAGGGATATAGTTCGCGTGAGTCGTGGAATTGATGCGAGATCGATGTATTACGTCCATTTTTGTCAACGATCGCTACGACTGATTTGCTGATTAATTGCGATTCCTTTATTCGTGGTGAATAAATTGCCTCTTGGTCGCTTTTGATGAGGGATTTCCATCACCACGTCCTCGATTCATTAAACGAAACGTCCCCGATAGTAATTTAAGCAATAGTCAACAGTCACAAGTGCCCATAACCTAAGGCTCTAACCTAACCGAACATAACACGCCCAGCGATGCGAAGAAAAATCAGATTGTACGTGCAAAAAAATATGATTATAAGGTGACAAAAACATTTCGAATTAAGTACAATGGACGCCAGTCAAGATATTTTTCTGTAATTTCAACAAAAGATGTAATAGAGAGTAAGATAGATGGAGAGGCTGAGTAAGAAGACAGCAATACCGTGTCTGGCCGAGCTCCTTGACGAGTTTTTAGCCAGCATATCGGGATACAATGTAGTAAAATAGGCCAGGTTCTCAGTCGATAAATTCGTCAATCAAGGATATTATCGTGAAGCGCTAGCTAGCAAATGCAGGAATTTCTACCGGAGGTATCATGGTCTAAAACATACTCACCAGCTAATCCACTAATCGAGACGACATCGCGTAGCGCCCGAGCCCTCATTACAATTCAACCGCTTAACGGTGCTCCCACCGGTGCAAGGCGCTCGTTCGAATTAAAAGCGCGAGAATTAACTCTCCTGCCGGGCGGTGTCCCTGAAAATTTCAGCGAATTAGAATTTCCGTTTCTCCCTTGGGTCACTTTCAGCTCTCGCCATCACGCACAAACAACACCCACCCGGCGAGAGATTTTTTTCCCCGAAAGAAAGAGCGCGAGGCTGTTTGCGTCTTGACCAACACGCCTTCGGAGCGAGAAACGCGGAAACTTTCCACTTTCACGAACATCCACGTACACGTGAAGGAGAAACGTGAGCGATCTCGGATCTCCAGGGGCACGGCTGTACCTCAGATTTCCCCGGATAATAATACTTCTTCTCTTTCTCCCCGTTTCTCTCCCTTCGCTCGTTCCTTTATTCCTCTCCCTTCCACCTCCGCTCCACACTTGGCTGTACACAATTACCAACACCACTGCTGTCCACCACAGCTACTTATACACTCCACCCTGGTCGTTCATATCCCTTTTTTTTCTTTCTTTATTCCAGCTCCTTTTCTTCAGGGATACGTATAGGATTGTAGATCAGTGCGATATCTACGGGATTGTGTATGTTTAGGTGGACGTTCTGTTTTTCTCTGAAGACCGGAGCTTTATTGCGATGAACCATACATCGAAATAATTCAGCCATGTATCGACAAGCCGAAGTAACAGGACGTCATCGTAATCCCTTTATCAAGTATTTGCAACATATCGCATACTTGAATAAATCTCCTGCCGCCCTCACTATCCCTGATTGGAGTTTAATCGTGGTATGCGATGCATCGAAAAGTCAAATTAACATTGTTGTGGTGACGTGATGTAAACCTAACCTCTTTTTAATGAACGCTAAGTGTACTTTAAATATGCCGGAACGATTGGTCAACATACGGTACATGACGTAGTGTGCCTATAGTGATACTCGAAATAGCTGTAATCTGTCTTCAAACTCGTCAGATTTTGAAATGTCCTCACAGATTAAAGTGCCCCAAGTGTACTGCAACACAAAAATGACATCCAAAGATTCTTAGGACAACGAAAATCTTCTGAAATATGTGATATGTCGAGGAGCACCATTGGACTCAAAAATATCACAAGACACAAGGTAATCATCACCACATCGATTCCTGTTTTTACGGAATCACTGGACCGAAACTTCTACCCCTGCCCTCCAACCAAAGTCAATTCCCCAACCAAAGTTCGATAACTTTCTTCTTCCTCCCCGAAACGCAATGTAAATATTCCGACCCATGAGTCGCGCTCGCCTCGAGCAGTGGCATCCGTGACCGCTCGGAAATGAAAGCGGAGCTGCCTCGGAGAGGCCTTGCGGGGAATCCCCTCTTTTCCTGGACTCCCCGGGGAATCCCCCGCCCCCCTTTCGCCATGCGCCCGAGATTGGCGTGCACTAGCAGTACATCGAAGAGACGTGTGTCCCTTGAAGCGTGCTCTGCTCCTGATGCCGAGAACATCCTCGAGGATATGTGTGTGTATGTGTATATATGGAAAGAAGAAGAGTCCGTAGAGATGCTCTTGGAGTTGAAGCTTCCTGTTGGACTGACATGCTTTGTGTTTTATGTAACGTGAGCTCGCTATCGTCTTTTTGCGGATCCTGAAAGTGGCTTGGACACTGTTTGAAAGTGCAACGTTGAAGTAAAAGTGGAAATAATCGACAGATCGATTATCGACGACTTTTCACGTTTTTTCATCAAAGACAAACATCAGTTGCCCTCCCACTCGCCCTTTCCGATCGGGCGATCGGTCAATTCTTCGACACTTATCATTAAATTCCCGCCTCCGCAAGGACGCGCGCTGTACACACCGCGCAGCGGCGGAGCTCCCTGAATTCAAAGTTTGATTGATGGTCAGGGGCACAAAGAAGGCCGAGTCCAACCAGCCGTGGCATGACTGGTGGTTTCTCCGCGATGCGAGCTTTGCCAAGACTTTCGCGCCATTATGCCGGTTATCCGTCGGATAATCGATCGCTCATTGCGACCGCAAGGTCATTAAAGGAGGTTAGCGGGCCCTTATCCCCGACGTGGATTAACTCGTGGCCTAGCTTCTTTCGCGGAGGACGAGTTCGTTGATGGATTGTTGGCGAAAGAAACGAATGATTCTCCGTGTTTTTGAATGTTCGAGCGAGTCGTAAACAACATCGTGTATTATCGAACAAAGCGTGATGAGGATATCGAAGAAACTCTGGTCGATGAAAAACTCCGCGGGAGTGTGGACAAGAAAATATATAAGATGTAGCGCTAGTGAGTGAGTAAAAAAGTCCTTGGCCACACTGGACAAACTGACGATGGCTCCGAGTTGATTACATTGTCAGGAAGGAAGGGGGAAGGAAGAAAGTTCGAGCAAGCACGTCCCCGACCATTAGAGCCATTAATATCAGCGCGAACAATTAAAACTCCGAGTAACGGACCAACTTTTCTATATAACTGCAGTGTGCACAACTTTGGAAAAAGAGAGGGAGAAGTATATAGGGGGGGGGGGGGGGAAGAATCAGAGCTTCGGGAAAGAGTGGATTTTTAAAAGTCTCTCGCGATAAGTTTCGAGAGGGCGCCGGTGTGTCGATAATAATCTGCTCTGCTCGATGATTGCGAGGCGACAAAACAGAAAATGGAAAGGGTTAGTTTGTTGGGGATTTTATTGAGTGCTGATGGAGTGGGGGGGAGGTAAAAAGTGCACGCACTTGAAACTAATATAATTTTGACGGACACTATCATGTTAATCTTAAAAATTTCCTTTTTGCAAGCGAGTCAATTACATACTGTAAAATGGTCTATTGTGACTGTCTAAAAGATTATTGTGTGAATATATTGTTGATTTATCAAAAAAATAGCTGACTCATCACAAGTAGGGAAATATTCCATTTTTTTACTAAAAAAATAAAAAGAAACTTGTTTTAACATAAATAATACTAGATCGGAGTTATAGAAACTATTTACTATAGGTAACTAGTTATACTTTGTAGTTGTGCTTATCCTCGCTGTTTACATCCTAGTAGCGAATATTACTAGCCAAGAGAAATAAAACACATACATTGGTTTTGTTTATACTATTTTTAAAACGTTTGTTATTAATCAACAATTGTACTTAACTATTTCAAAATTCAGCGTTTTTGAAAACATTATTGACTTGCTATAAGTAGTTTTATTGGATACACATTTAAGAAATTTTTAGTATCGTACATAACATTATCGTCAATAATGTTATAATACGTGTAAAATGTTATAGACAACTGGCAGACTAAATACATGTATTTCAAGGATCAAATTATTGTTAAGGATCAATTTATGAATCGTAAAATTGATGAGACTGTTATCGATATATCTATATCCGTATGAAATATTAAAGTACAACCAATTAAAGATGCGACAAAATAATGTGTTGCGTTGAAAATCTCTTTAATACTTTGTATGGTTAAATTGTATTTATTATCCAGCCAGCGCTGGCAAAAAGTTTGCTAATTAATCTTTTCAGGGAAAATTTGAGTGGCAGTGCTCACAGTATAGTGTGGCGTGACTGCGCGACGCAGTTAAAATGAGTTCGCGGTGTTTCAAAAGTTAAACCGAAAAATTTTCAGAGCGAGCGAGTGATTTTTTTTTGCGCGATGTACAATAGACAATCGAATGAGGGGCTTTTGTGCAAAAAGGCACTTTTGTTGCCCGGTGAAAATGATGGCTCGTGAATTTTTTGAATATCCGCTCGAATTTGCCAGAACGTGAAAAACTTTTACAATAAAAATTAGACTTTGGTTGTTAAATCGAGTGTTAAATTAACAATTACACTCCCTCGCCAATCCATATTACTCACTGTGAAAAATTCATGGTGAAATGTTTGACATTCCAGTTGTATATACGGCTCCACTTACCTGAAACATAAATAAAAAAAACATCATTAATATCACAGCAAATTTTACGAATACACATATACCAATTACATCTAAAACTCATGAATTAATCGCGACTCGAAAGATATTTCATTAAACGGATAAAACCTGACTAATAAACAGGAGGGCCGGGCCGAGCCGAAAATTCATGCCTCAAAGAGCCAAAGAGCGAAACTCGCGTGTATGAAAAGCTCGGGGGAGCGCGACATTCATTCGCCCCCTCTCTCTCTGTGCGCGCCGCGCGACGCATTACTCGAATCCACTCTTTCACGAAATCACGATATCCGAGTCCGGACGTACAGGGAAAAAAAAAAAAAAAAAAGCGGACCGAGGTATGGGCAAAACACGAAAGCGAGCCCGTGTTCATCGAGGACACGTTTGACAAAGCAAAAAAAATGACGCAGCGCACGAAAAATTCCGGGAGGGCTTAATAAAGTTCAGCGACGCGCTCTCAGTTTCACGTGTACATTTACATATATATATACACGTATATCTAGATGGGCACGATTGTGCTTCGTTTTTTTTTTTTTTTTTAGAAGAGAGTTCTCCCTTTTACCAAAATTTGCGGGCGACTTTCCGAGTTGTTTCGGTTTAGTGCGCGAAGGAGATTCAGGTTTCCGGAATTAATATCGGAGCCGGAGCTTTTCACCCCATATTCTTTGCGGTCGAGCATTTTAATGATGCTCCGGTGTCGAGGTGAATTTATTTTTTTTTCATCGGAACTTTTGATAAAATGTTTGTATAGAATATAGTAGTGCACTAGTAAAAATGACAGACCGTTTGATACGGGAATTTCTTTTTGAATACAGACAATTAATAAAAAGCATTCATTTTTGCTTGCACACCAAAAGAACGATAAGTCATGATCGTTTGATAATTTTACAAATTTTGTTTTGCCTACAAAGTATTGTGCACATCGAGTATGAATCAATTTATTGTTTATGAATAACATGTCCGTCATAAATACAATGATTAAATTAAAGCATATTTTTTGTGTACATAATAGTCTTATGAAGGTTTAGAACAATTTTTCCGCAACTATTCAGAACTTATTCTGAAAAAATGGTTTGCTTACACCAACAGATAATTAACATTGAAACCGATGACGTCAAATTTATTGTTCGTAATTGATTCATTAAAAACCTATGTGGCATGCAACATTTGTCTAATAAAACTCTGCCGCTACTCACAATCATTAAACTAAAACGCAGATCCAAGCTCGGTATAATACTCATGAACCAAGGCAAAATTAATCTAAAACTTTTGACCAACTTTGGCCTTCCGGTCCTTACGAGCATCTACTGAATTCAATAGAAAAATGTTAGCGTTCCTGCGAAAAGAGAATGCACTCCTTTAGTTGAACAAACACCCGCGTTTACAGGATGTCAGATGAAACAACTTCATTTTTTCTACAAATTACATCATCCAATCAACTAATTCCCACGTCGAATGAAACTAAGCTCACCCCCCTTATTATACCACCGGAAAAAAAAGATCCGCCCGTCAAACCCCCCACCAGCAGCCCGAATAAAATCGCAGTAGTTGTTTTCACAACAGCGGCATCAGTCCCGTCCATTTAGCGGCTGTCAGCCCGAGCACCGGCCATCAGCAACAGTCGTCGTCGTCCTCAACGGGCGTAAAAGCACCAAGTAATAAAGCTCGCTGTGGCCGTGTTTGTATCCCTGCGCGTTTTCATTCGAGGAGCGTTTCTTCTCGAGCACCGGTGTTGCATGCGCGAGCCGTAAAACTTGATTAAAAAATGCGGTAAAAGGTTCGATTATTATTATTTTTTTTTTACACTCTCGGCAGGGGCTCGTCAAAATGAAAGTACAGGGGTAGGCCATTCGTTGCGGGATGAGACAACGAAAAGAGACACGAAAGGTTTGAAGCTGCCATTGTTCGTGTTTGATTGTGGCTGTCTAAATGGTGAGGATGAGGGGAATTCATTCGATATGTTTTTTGAAAGGAGCTCGAGAGTCCGCACAAGATATTTGAATGAACCGCGGTCGATCCTCCCCTCCGTGAGACTGAGGGATTAAATGGAAAAAGGAAGTGCATGAAAAGGACGCTGTAGAGCTATAAACGCGACTAATTAGCGGCTCGTCTGGTCATATCTTCTGCTTTGACGGTCGAGTCTTTTAGTCAAAAGGCGCGCATGTTCGAAACTTTAGATTCTTTGAAATTCGCATGTGTATGGTTGTGTTCTGGCGAATACTATTCAACTACGAGTGATTTTAAATTTACGCGCATAGTAGGTTTTTGAGCCAATTGTCTGCTATCTGTTGAATTAGAGCTTGATTATGGTCGGAATATGAAAAGTTGATTAACATTTTTCTTACTAAATTATGTTATGTTGTTGTTTGAATGAATTTAATTCAATTGAAATACGAAAG
>JAPYYV010018344.1:0-12519 GCA_030522625.1 Copidosoma aretas | reverse complement strand
CTCTCGGATCATTAACTAATAAACGAAGTATATTCAAGTCCTCGTATATTTTATTCCGTGAGCACCCCAAGGCCATCATAACCCACGTAACAATATCTTCAATTTTACAATTCTCAATGGCAGATTCAAAATGGCAGCTGAAATCCGGGTTTGCTTTTCCCTGAATTATTGTATTAGAAGTTTTATTTTGGTGTTTTTAATACAAATTTTATGTTTGTTACTAAAAATTTGAAATGTCAGGTAAGAAATGGCAGCCAGAAAAAAAATACTTTGAATTGTTTATTATAAAAATCAGAATATACAGAAATTTTTGATTGCTAATCATGGAAGTAATGTTTGTTCTATGAAATAATACGGGGCAAGAGAAAGATAAAATTAAAATTACGGTTGATTATTTTCTTTACAAGAGTACGTTTTTGTAGTCTCTAATAATGAATCCTAAAACAAAATTGTCTTACTATTTACTTGTCTGATTTTCGTTTTCAAAAATTCATCTTGATGAATACAAATTATGTTAATAATGTGCAAAGGAATAAAAAGTTCTAAAATTCCTTGAATTTTCTAATCCACTGATTTTTATAGTTACTAAATACGAATACATATATATACATTTAAATTATTATTAGTTAATAACTGTTACAATATGGCAGCTGAAAATACTGTTCCGATTCATTCAAAATTATTTTGAATGTCTCGTATAGGTAGCTTTTACTAAAATTACAATTGCACAAGAATAATTTGTCACATAATTATCTATTTAATTAGTAATTTTTTTTATATTTAGATCGTTTAGTTTAGGTTTTAGCATAACTCTAATGGTTCTTAAATATCTTAAATAAAACTGAAAAATATAAATTTGATAATTACATCAACCTTTTTTTTTAATGCATCATTATTTTACTCACGATAATTTTTTCTTCCATAATTGTTTGGTTGTCGACATTTAGTAGTTAATTTCATATATATGCGGTGTGTATATGTTTATTATTGCACGGAAACTTGTGAAGTTTAATCACTTGTACCTAAATAGTATTAAATCTGTTGAATTCGATATGTAGCCGCTAAATTTATATCCATGCTTGTTATTGTGCTGAACTTTGTGTTATGCCCGAAAACTTAAAGGTCGAGGAGTTTTGTGACTACGTGTTAAATAACTATATTGAAAATGATTCACCCAGACCATCTTCGATGTGGGAAAAATTCGTGTCTTTAATTTGTAGAACCACTAATAAATGTGAATCATTTTACTCTAAATTCAACAGCTATTTCTATTATGCTGGTCCCAACACTTATGTTTTTATTGAAGCAATCAAAAGAGTCCAGATAGAGGTTTACATAAAAAGGCGTAGTTCTAGGACAAAATCTAAAAAAACCCTGGAGAAAGAAATATTTTTACGAGACAACATGATGGACTATAATAATGGTGTAATATCTCGACTCAAGTACATTTAGGAAGTGCCCAAAAAATTTTTACTAGTATAATTATCAATGACTTTCAATATGACTCACTTAAACTTGAAACGTCTTTCATTATACTGAAGCACAAGTAACGTTTTTAACATGACTCTGTTTGAAGTTTAATCGTCGTCTATTATACTAAATCACAAGAACAGTTTTTAAACACGCCAGTATTTATACATATACTGTTGGTCCAAAGCCTTGATAAAGTGCGAGGAAAAAAATTCCATAAATTGTCCATCATTAAGACCGGGACGCAACTCGACTATTCATGTTAATGTCCGGGACGCAACTTGACTTCAGCCCTATAAATGCATAGCTCGATAAAAAATATGTTTTTCGATTAAAAAGCAACAAAATTTTATAAAATAATAAATTAGACGGTCTTGTCTGTGTCTGTTCTAATAGGTATATCTGTAATTAAGGAAGCTCTTCAGCAAATATATATTCATAACTAAACTTTAAATAATGATGGAGCCGTTGTTCAAGATATCTCATTACCCCTGTATAACACAGCTTTTGAATATTTTATTATCAATGTTTATAAGAGTTATGAAAAGTGTTACTCAACCTGATAATATTATAGCTAGCCCTTAAGATCATGCGATTTATTTCATAAAATTTTGTTGCTAAATTTTTTAGATTCGAAAGCTTGAAAAAAAATTCAATAAATTTCCTTAATCTTTTTCAATTTACATCTGATTTTCAATTTTTTGGGCTTATTCCTTTCCTTGAACAGATTTATTGGGAGCTATCACAGAAAAAATTGCAAATTCTTGTATAGGTTTCTCAGAAAATTGCTCATAGTAAAGTTTATAGGTAACGGAAACATTTACATGTTTTCGTATAAACAATACCATCTAACTTCTTGGACAATAAATATTTTCTGAAATCTTCGGTTGTTACCCTGTGTAAAATTATTAAAAGAATGAAACAAACTTTTAAAATTCAAAATAGGATAAAAAATCGATGAAAAAGTCGATTTTTTCAAGAATATTTCTACAAACTTAAGTTATACGCACATGCGATGTAGAAAATTTTAGAAAATAATTTTTTTCTTACTTATAATGTACCCACTTTTCGATACACCAATCCTCTTTATTATTGAGTTTTGAGGTGAGGAATAATGTAACTGGTGCTAAGTATCATGCAATTATTTTCAAAAAAATTTTTGTCAAATTTTTCAGATACCAAAACTTCAGAAAAAATTCCATGAATTACTTCAAGCTTTTTTAATTTATATCTTATTTTTAATTGTTAGGGCTCATTCTCGTCTTTAAACAAATCCATTGCGAGTTATTTCGGAGAAAATTGCAAAACCTTTAACAGGTTTTCTGAAAAATTAAACTGTTCACTTATTTTCGTATTTCTATATAAACTGAATTATCTGGAAAACCAATACAAGAATTTGCAATTTTTTCTGTGATAGCTCCCAATAAATTTGTATAAAGAAGAGAATGAGCCGAAAAATTTGAAAATCAGATGTATATTGAAAATTATCACAGTAATTTATTTAATTTTTTTTCAAGCTTTTAAAACAGAAAAATTCAGCAACAATACTTTATGATATATATTGCATGATATTAAGCGCTAGGTATATTATTATTAGGTTGAGTAATACTTTTCATTACTTTTATGAACATTTATAATAAAATATCCGAAAGCTGTGTTATACAGGGGTGATAAGCCATCTTAACTAACAGCTCCATAATTATTTAAAGTTTAGTTATGTATACATATGCTGGAAAGCCTCTTTAATTACAGATGTACCTATTTGAACAGACACAGTCTAGACCGTCCGATTTATTATTTTATAAAATTTTGATGCTTTTCAATCAAAATAGTACATTACATTACTAGAGCCGAAAGTTGATCTTTTGTCCTGGCGGAGAAATTGCCTCACGAGGCGAAGCCGAGGGGGTCAATCCGCTGGGAAAGATGGTCAACTTTAGTCCCGAGTGATGTATACTATTTTTCTTCCTGCCTGGTCGAAAATTCGTGGTCAATTGATTGATCACGAGTAAAGAACGTACAAAGCTCATAGGAACCGTCTGCTCCACAGCCGCAGCCATGTTTTACTTTTGTCCCTTCTGCAGTCTAGTGTCTAGTCTGCTTGAGCAGGGAATTTAGTAACCTTAGGGTGGCAGCATTGTCAAAACTAAGGAAACAAGCTGTCGGGCTGGCAAGACAGAGTCTTTTTACTTACTATTAGTGGTATAATAATATACTTATTATACGTCATACAAGTTAATAATATGCCAATAATCCGCCAACATTTACGACCCGAGCGAAGCGAGGGTCTTTGGTTAGCGGATGCTGAAAAGACTAGAGCAAAAAAAGAAAAAAAGCGAACGTGTCGTGTGAAATAAAAGGTTTTGTTCTATTCTGCGATAAAATTTTCTTGAGCAGTAACATAAGATTCAAGCAATCTGCTAAGTTGTCACCCTTTGATGGCAGCAATATTTTATAAACTAAGTTATCGTGATCATCTGATGTTGACGGCATTATTTATTTTACTTATCATAGACTGCACTTTTCTGTCAAAATCACGTATCATCATCTCCATTGTACTGTTATAGGGTAAAAAGTAATCGGAACTCATAATAGTTCGCGATGTTTAATGTAATACCGATTTTCACAACTGACCAAAAATAAGAGCCATGATTATAGGTTATAAATGCGTAGTATACGTATATATGTAAGGGGAAGAGAATTTTCGATCAAGGTAGGTAGAAAGATAACGCTAATGACCCCTATGGTCGAGTTGCGTCCCGGTCATTAACGTGGAAGCTCGAGCTGCGTCTCGGTCTTAATTATCGATAATTTATGGAATTTTTAACGTCACACTTTATCCAGGCTTCGGACTGACAGTACATGTATAAATACTGGCGTGTTTAAAAAAACTGTACTTGTGCTTTAGTATAATAAATGACGATTTAACTTGAAACGAAGTCATGTTAAAAGACATCTATAACTATACTGGTAAACATTTTTTGGACAATTAATGAATATACTTCAGTCGAGATATTACACCATTATTAGAGTCCATCATTTTATTTCGTAAAAAATTTTCTTTCTCCAGAGTTTTTTTAGATTTTGTCCTAGAACTACGCCTTTTTATGTAAACCTCTATCTAGATTCTTTTGATTGCTTAAACAAAAACATATAAGTTGGGACCAGCAGAATAGAAAAAGCTGTTTAATTTAGAGTGAAATGATTCACATTTATTAGTGATTCTACAATTTGAAGACTCGAATTTCGCCCCTATTGAAGATGGTCTAGGTGCGTCATTTTCAATATAGTTATCCAAAACGTATTCACAAAACTCCTCGACCTTTGAGTTTTCGGGCATAACACAAGTTTCAGCCCGATAACAAGCATGGATATAATTTAACGGCTACATGTCGAATTCAACAGATTTAATACTATTTAGGTACAGGTGGTAAACTTCACAAGTTTCCGTGCAAAAATAAACATAAACACACCGCATTTATATGAAATCAACTACTAAATGTCAAGTACAAGAGAGTAAATCAGCTTATACAAATATATTAGAAAAATTGGAATGCATAAAAGACTTGATGCCCGGGACTCAACTTGACCTTCCATTATCTTGACCGGGAGGCAACTCGACTATCCCTTATCTTGACCGGGACGCAACTCGACCATGCCTTATCATGACCGGGGTGCAACTCGACCGTTTTTCTCCATTCGGGACGCAACTCAACCTTTGCGATTTATAGAAGCAAAGAAAATATTTTGCTTCCTTAGAGAGAAAGCTTTGTATCAATAAAAAAAAAATGTTTCTGGAAATACGTTAAAAATATCTTATACCGTGTATAAAGTGAAAAAATACAATTTTTATAATAAATCTCTCTGTGCGTGTGAATGTTTGTGTGTAACCAGTCATGTCTCAGGAACCCAACAGTAGATTTTACCGATTTTGGGCTTCAAAATTTTGTTTTCTTCCTTATGGAGCACAGTGGGAAAAATGACTTTTTTTTGTTCAAAAATCTGCCTACACCACAATTTCTGATGTATCGCTGAGATTTCTTTTTATGCACTCCTTAGATAACACACTCTGATAAGTTGCTGCCACTTTTTAAAAAGAGTCAGTACCATAACCTAATAAAATTAGGAAATACAGCTAAAATAATTTCTTAAAATATTTTTTAACAAAAATAAGTAATTAGGGGTTTATCAGATCCCTGATGATGAATTTAGTGTCTGTTAATTAAAATTTAAAATGGTGGATACAAAATAGTGGCCAAGAACAAAAAATTTTGCATCATTTTGCTTTTTTCCACATAAATTGATACATGCACGTGTTAATATTATGATATTGTTTTTTTAGAAAAAATAGCATTAATAAACGGAACTGTTGTATTCTAGAAGTGTTTAAAATAAAATGTCTATGAAACCTAAAAAGTTAAGGACAAATATATTTTTAAATAATATAATACGTTTTGCTCTCGAATTTTATAAGCTTCTTAAAAACTGAGTAGGGTTTTAGAAAAAAACATATGACTAGTTTCAACTACATTATCATATGGTCACAATTAATACTTAAAAATTATGCGCCCAATTAAGGAATTTTAGAAAAAAAGTCATTTTCATTCTTTTCGAAAATTGAAAAAGAAAATTTTATCATTTTTTAGCGAAATTTTGTAGTCCACTTTGTATGTGTCGGGTTATAGGCTTTGCCGACTACGCTCGCAACGCTGGTCAGTCATGGCCCCCGTCTCTACACTTATATCTGTGCACGGCTATAGCTTGCGGGCTGGCTCGTACGACGCGCCGCTCAGCTGATGCAGTCTCGTAGAGTCCGTTCTCGTGTACATACTGAGCAGCAGTACACATCGTAATACTATAAAGTTATACACACATGTTTGTGTATATATATATATATATACACTAGTGTGGCTCCGCCCTCAGCGCGCTCCGCGTGCCAACCCCCAGATTTTTTATCGTAACTCTGGGATTATATAAGATACCCATTGATAGCATCCTTCCATGTATAGAATCATTTAACTGAAGTAATACTTCTATATGACCATTATGCATGGGAATAAATCAATAATTTCCAATTCTTCCCCCTTCAAAAATATGTAATGTAAGTGAATTTTCAATTTCTAAAAAAAAACCTTTTTCCACCGGATTTAAACTTGCGATCTGGAGGATACGAGCCATGTACCGTGTCGACTTATCCATGAGCTACGTCTGTTGGTAAGCTATATATCACTACCTTCTTTATTTCAGTTTGTAACTCACTTTAAATTTAAATATTGAATTACTGTTTATTTATAAATTTGTTTGAATATTTGTCGATTTACATTAATAAACTATCAAACAATTAATTTAATAAGTTCTCCAAAGCTTTAAAAAAAGATTTTAGTTGCAGCTTTTCCATATATTAATTGATATTTCTTTCATTTTACTAATTTGTTAGTTTTTGAACAGATAAATAATTATTTTCTCAATTTGTACACTTTTTTCGTAATTAAAAAAAAAAAATTTTTACAGATATAATAATTACTCTTATAGGTTTATAAATGTAAGGTTCTATGGTTGAAGTATTTGATTTTTATTGAGTCTTATTATTTCAAAATTCGAGCTAAGATCGAAACCGAACAAATTTTGGCACAATCAGCCACATCCACATATAATGTTTGCTGGAAGAGTATAACTTGATACATAGGTGCCCATGTTTTTTTCAAAACATTTTCTACATTAATGCTACTTTCTTCTCGACTTACTAAAAATACACGATTCTATAATTACTTCTGAAATAATTTTAATATCCCCACTCTTCCATCAACCCAATTATTAAAAACAATAAATATTTTTGATTTTAATTATTTGGTTTCCTTTCGGATATTAGGTTGAAGTATATTGGGTTATTCGGTTAAAGGAGCTAGAGATTACATATTTATGCTTTTCTTTGAAATTATGTTGAATTAGTGAATACATTATTTATTTATCCAATATACTTCTCTGCTGACACTCTTAGTAAATAAATTATCTGGGAATAAACAGTATAAGCGGGCGAGTCCATTTGGTTATTTGGTTGTAGGTTTTTAAGTTGTATGTTATTTTTATTTTGTATTGAGCTTAAGCGTGCGGGTGTTCCGTTATCTATTTTATCAGTTGTATTACTAATGGTCACGTTTCATTATTGTGCCTCCGTCTATTAGCCAAATAAGACGTGCGGGAAAAACAGAAAATCCCGAGGGGCCGTGAAGGAGCGACTTCAGCTGCAATCTGTTGTTTTCGTCAATAGTCGACGATATTGGAGGGTTGGGTAAAACGATTCGTCTGTAATCGGAATAATTTGTCTTTTTTCGAGAGATGTCGGCGAGAATGTGTCTTTCGAGAGACGCCAGCCATCTTAAGATATGGTTAAAATGCGGGGCGGCATGGCAGTAGGGGGTAGGGAGTATATTAGACTCAAATAAATTCCTAGTCTTTGCAGATTGTTAGGTAAGTAAGGGATAACCTAACGAAAATGGAGGGCACGGGGCGGCGTGATAGGACGTCACACATACAACAAAAAAACAGAAGAATTTGGAATGTTTTACCCGTTTGTCCCTTGCTTTGAAAGAAGGGGAAAAAGCGGGGCGGGGGGGGGGGGGGGGGGGTTGCTATTACTTACGAACCACACGAATTAACTATATAGTATTGGAAGATATGTATATATATATTATAGTATCAATACCTTGGTAGTAAGAGCTACTTTTTAGAACCCTCATGTTATTTTATTGTACATTTGATAAACGAATATTAATCTTAAAACAAGTAAAAGAGAGAAATCGAAATGAAACAAAATAATTAATTTATGGCATTGATCTTTGTAATGGAGTATTTTGTAGATAAAAAGATTTGTATCCTTATGACATTTCTCCTAAAGCTAGACATTCCGTTATCAGAAAATAATATCAAAAAGTTAATCACTGATTTAAATTTACGTAATATTAATCGAATTCAAAAATTCTTCGAAAGTTATGTACCCTGAATAATATTTACTGCTTGTTAGTAAACATTTTTAAAAAAAGAAATATTTTTACTGGCAGAGCTTTTAAGTGCTTTTAGAGATGTTTATTCCATGGAATGGATATTTATTAAACATATTAAATTTAATTTCATACTTTCGATATTAAGAGTGAAATAAAAGAAATAAATATTACAACTTCCTTACATATTTCAAGATTCGAAGCCTTCACTAAAAAGATAAAATTTATTCTTAAAATTTCAAAACTTATAGATCACTATTCTTATACTATGCGCTTGTTTACGAAAAACATTAACAAATTTATTATTATAGCAAGAAAGAATATTATTCATCTATGTGCTTGACACTAGCCTAATATCGTGGTATAAGTAGGTCTTAACGTTTACGAAATGTCATCTATTTTTATCAACTCCTTCCATGCACTGTCCATGATAAATTAAATTTATTTGTGATCTAACTAAAGTAGAATCACATTTATGTACCTATTCAGAATTATTTATTTCAACCTTGTATTTCGTACACTATCTACATCGATAACCATACAATTATGGGAGAAAAAATCATCGTGAGTAAAATATTGATGCATTAAAAATAAAGGTTGGATGTAATTATTAAATATGGAGTTTTATTTAAGATATTTATGAACCATTAAAGTTATGCTAAAATCTAAACTAAACATAATTTACAGAATTTCAACAGTATTTACATCTAACTTATTGTAATAGTTATTAACTCATAACAATATACATGCATACATATGTATATACATATATATATATATATATATATATATATTCGTATCTAGTAACTATGAAAATCAGTGGATTAGAAAATTAAAGGAATTTTAGAACTATTCATTCCTTTACATATTATTATTATGATTCGTATTCATCAAGATGAATTTCTGAAATCAAAATCAGACAAGTAGACAGTGAGACTATTTCGTCTTAGGATTCATTATTAGAGACTACAAAAACATACTCTTGTAAAGAAAATAATCAAACGTAATTTTAATTTTATCTTTCTCTTGCCCCGTTTTATTTAATAGAACAAACACTACTTCCATGATTAGCAATCAAAATCTTCTGTATATTCTGATTTTTATAATAAACAATTTGCAGTATTTTTTTCCTGGCTACCATTTCGTACCTGACATTTTGAATTTTTAGTAACAAACATGAAATATGGATTAAAAAACTCCAAAATTAAACTTTCAATAGAGAATTCAAAAAACATTTATTGTCTAAGAAGTGAGACGATATTGTTTATACGAAAACATGTAGAAGCTTCCGCTACCTATAAACCTTACTATGAACAATACCGTCTAGATTCTTGGACAATAAATATTTCCGAAATTTCCCAAGGTAACCCTATGTCAAATCGTTTGAGGAATACAACAATCTTTGAAAATTTGAAATCTGATGAAAAACCGATGAGAAAGTGATTTTCTACAAGAATGTTTCCAAAGACTAAAATCATACGTGCATGCGGCATAGCAAATTTTATAAAATAATTTTTTTCTCAATTATAAAGTACCTTGTTTTCGACATAACAATCCCCTTCATTATTGAGTTTTAAATGACAGCCTAATAATTCTTTAAAGGTAAGTGTAACCTATAAGATAAGTTTAAGGTAAGTGTAAACTATATCTTCGTATAATATATAGTTGTATAAGCGAAAGTTAGTCCCAGCTCCCCGCTCCCCCACGCTCCCCCAGCCCTCAGCTCTTTCCCGGATCCCACAGCACCTCCTTAAAGCATGTAGTTATTCGTTCATTTTGATACGTGATTTTTAATACAATTATTTTGGGTAAGCTCCCCCCTGCTCTCCCTTAGCTCCCTTCGCTCCCCATAGCTCCCCTTCCACCTTCCCCTCGTCTCCCCCTCAGCACCCACCTATCATCTCAAAACCTATTCTACAATACTCATACATACAACTGAAATATAAGTGCATGCACATGAATTAATAATTGGATTCATTTTGATTTCTCCCTTCTATATGTTTAAATATTAACATAATATTAACAAATGTACAATAAAAAAACATGAGGGTAGAAAAAAAGTAGTGCTTACTACTATGATATTGATTCTATAATGTGTATATATGTATATATATATATATCTTCCTATATTATATACTTAATTCGGGTGGACTGTAAGTAATGGCCGTCTCTTCATCCCCCCCCCCCCACACGTTTTTTACATGATCAATCGTAAGGTAAAAGTAATATGAAAATGAGCGAATTTTTAACAATTTTCTATCGTACGTCTGACCCACGACGCCCCCATCTAATCGCCTCTCTTCACATGCCCCCTATTCTCGTTAGGTTATCCCTTACTAACTTAACAATCTGCAAGGACTTGGAATTTATTTGAGTCTTATATATCCCCCCTGCTCCCCCGCATTTTAACCATAGCCGAAGATGTCTGACGTCACCCGAAAGACACATTCTATCCAAAGTCTCCTAAAAACAGACGAATTATTTCAATTACAGACGAATCCTTCCACCCAAGCCCTCCAACATCGTCAAACCTTGCCAAAAACAACCGATTGCAGCTGAAGCTGCTCATTTACAGCCACTCGGGATTTTCTGTTTTGCCCACACGTCTTATGTGGCTAATAGACATCGGCACAACAATAAAACGTGACCATTAGTAATACAACTGATGAAACAGATAACGGAACACCCGTACACTCAAGCACAAAATGAAATAACAATAAAGTATAACACCTACAACCAAATAACCAAATAGACTCGCCCACTCACACTGTCTATTATCAGATCATTTATTTACTAAAAGTGTAAGCAGAGAAGTATATTGGGTTTCAGAATATAGTACATGGAATAATACCCTATATTATAACCTAGTAACGCCTAATTGCAGGAATCGGGCAGAGCAACCAATTCATGCACATGATGCAAAAAAAGCAAGTGTGTGAAAACATATTTGTGCTGTAATCCAGCAAACTTTATCTTAACAGTTATAAGCTAAGATCTCCTCATCAATATAATTCTGTGTATCATACTTACTGTCAAGGTGTATTATACTTTTAATTGTAATGTAAATGGACAAGGTTGGCTGGATAGCACATGCTTCTGACAATATAAAAATAATCACATTTTATGACAGCTGATCTCTATATTTAAGAAAAAGAAAAAATTTGTTTTAATACAATGTTCTACTACCACGTCAAGAATAACTTAGTTGGCTGTTATAAGGCGGAAAATAAAAAAAGTTAACGTCAGTTATAACGCTGATTTAACGCATACTGAAAGACCCGTAAAATTTTAGCTAAATACAGAATCCAAAAAAAAAAAACTAAGCACCAAAGACTGAAAAACTGAATAGAATTGCCCGCTCAAACTGTTCATCAATTAATAATTTATTTAGTAATTCAGAATTTAAGCAGTAGTGTATTGTATATATAGAACGCGGCTTCTATACTCGATTTACGAACAGAATTATTTTTGTATGCGTGTGTGTGTGTGCGATTAAATTGCACCCACACATGCATACGCATTTACTCCATACCGAGTAAGTTCAACACTCCCCGTTGAAATTCATACTCGGCGCCTCTAATACAGAGCGCAGAGGGCAAGGAAAAATTTGGAAGATAGGAAAAAAAGGAGAGGAATCGTTTCGTCCACGATCGGTAGCTAGGACTCATCAGTATAGCTCACTAGCGATCTTGCTATACACGAACACGTCTAATACTTGCACTGATACGCGTACTAACCGCGAAGGCGAGATTAATATAGAGTGTGAAATTTGGCATTATATTTCAATCGTATACCAGAAATGAATCAAATTATTCTAAAACTCCGATACTCAACTTGTTCGATTATTCAATATTTCATATATAGAACGCGCTAGTGAGCTATACTGATGAGTCCTAGCTAGCGATCGTATATATTGTGCGTATTATAATTTGTGCGTATTATAATTTGTGCGTATATAATTTGTGCGTATCCACGCTGCGCTGAGCCTTGTGGCTTATCAGCAAGGAAAAGCACCGAACGAAAAACAGGCGTTCGCAAAACAAACCTACGG
>JAPYYV010018340.1:0-13550 GCA_030522625.1 Copidosoma aretas | reverse complement strand
TATGTTTTATAAATAGCATCTCAGAGAGAAGTCGTTTACGATAATTGTTCTCAATATCAACAATCTCAACACCGTCCCAATCAAATTCATGACGATAGCCATTTTGATGGGAAAATACAACGGATTCTATATTTTGATTCTTTCTGTGTTCATTAATTCTTGCTCGAAGAGCGCGTTTCGTTTCTCCAACGTACTTTGCCGCGCAACATTTACATTTAAATCTATATACTACATTTGTTTGATCCCACTTGTCTGTTTTGTCTTTACCTAAACGTATGACATTATTTAGTTTGTTGTTCAAAGTGGGAAAAGTAGAAATATTGTAAGTTTATAAAGTTGACGATATTTTCTTGTAATATGTTTTATTGTATGGGATACCTACTTTAAAAATGGGCTGAGAAGATAATGGTGAAAAATTTTCATTATTATTGCTATTTTCATTATCTTTAATGTTACAAGTATTATTTTTGATATTTTTTTTATGACGCTTTAAATATTTTTGTTTGTTGAGTCTGAATCTAATATTTTTATCTATGATTTCTAGTGGATACAATATTTCCACTGTGAAACTGTTTATTAGACAGTAATATAGCTCTGTCCACTAAATTAAAAACTATGTTCCTCTTCAGCTGTATTGGATGATTTGAATTAAAGACACAATTTTATTGGTGGATCGGGACAACTGCTTGCTCGTCGCTACGCCATGAGTACTGGACAACTTTAAAGCGATGATTTATCCGCCTCGGGCTTCATGTGTGTCTGTTGGAATAGATTTCAGCTTGGATGTAAATGAAATGAGAAAATAAGAAGAAATAAAACAAATGAAAATTATATTTTATCAACATATCTCACGCACTGCTCTATTCGAGATTTCTGGCGAAAAATCGATACGTTACAATTTTGATTTAGAAATATTTAAAATTTAAACGTTAATATCAAATTATTTTAGGAATCCCCATTAATTTTTAGATTAGGTTTTGATACTTAGTAATTATTAACACTCCTTAAATATAACAAACTTAATCAACTTCATACGAAAAAAGCTTTATCAGAGAATAAACTTTTGAATGAAGATATTTAAAATTTATTTGTAGTTATTTGAGTATATTAAGGTTTCCTAACACTTTTGAGGTTAGCTTTCGATAAACAGCAACTATTTAAAATTCTTATGTATTACACACTACACGAGTTTAAAGTAGAAAAGAAATTTACTAGACTTTTTACTTATGCTATCGAGATATTTAAAATATAATGGTAGTCATTGGAGTATTTTGAGATTCTACATCAATTTGAAGGTTATATTTTAAAACACAGCAATTATTTATGTTTCTCATATATGACCTACTATAAAAGCTGTACGTAAAAAAAATAAATTTACCAAACACTCCACTTTTGTTATCCAGATATTAAAAATTTATTCGCAGTTATTTAATTATTTTGAGATTTCCCATTTGTTTTGGGTTAGATCTCAGTACACGAACGTTATTTATATTTCTCATGTATAACTTATTATATAAGTATTATGTAGAGAAGTAATTTGTCAGACTATCTACTTTTTCCTTTGAGAATTCACAATTTAATAGTAGTTATTGAAGTATTATAAAATGTTCTACGACTTGTAAGGTTAGGTTTCAATATACAGACGTACAAAATAATTTTTCCTCTTTTTTTATTATCTTAGCTCCAACATCCAGGAATAATGATTGAATCATCTTGTTTTGTTCTGTATATATTTAAAATTCAACATTACGTAATATCGTTTTTTTGAGATCCCCCATTATTGTGGAGGTTAGGTTTCCACATATTGATATTCCTAATGAACATTCTTTAGTTCTCGTCATCATAGCTAACACGTCCAGAAAGAATTTTTAAAATATCTAGTTCTTTTATCGAGATATTTAAAATTCAACATCACGTAATATTGTTTTTTTTGAGATTCCTCATTATTTTGGAGGTTAGGTTTTCATTAATAAAGTTTGACAATAGTTTTTCTCTATTCGATATCATCTTAGCTTTAACGTCCAGAAAAAATTTTTGGGTTATCTTGTTTCCTTCTCGAGATTTTAGGTTTTTGGAAAAAAAAACACCAAATCTCCCACTGTGCGCCCGCGCCGCCCGCGCCGCGCCTGCGCCGCAGGGGCTCCCCCACTCCACTGCAACTAGGAATCTGGCGCTCGGCGCGAACTCAGCAATTATTGTTTTACCGTTTTTTTTATTATTGTCCGACCATATACATACCGCTACTACTTTTTTTATAAAAATATAAGTATTGAACAACTACGTGTGCAAGTTTGAGCCAGATCGGTTTATAATTAACGGCTAGGGAATTAAAATAAGAAAAAAATTATCTTAGCTCCTAAGCCTACCAGGACATTTTTTTTTTAAAGTCGTAAAAAAATAGCAGCTATTCAACTGTGGAAGTCCTCAATATTTTGAATTAAAAAAGTTTTATAGTTTTATACGTCCGTCTCAAAATGCATTTTTCAAAAATTCCAACGGCATACAAAATTTTCACAGTTATTTGAATGTTCTCGCTAGATTTTAAAGGTCCAACCGTCGTGTACAAGTGTAGGGACATTTTGCAATTAAAGTTAACAAAAAAATTCAATCGGTAATTACTTGAAAAGTTCAAAACTGATTTTGATAAAATTTGGTACGCTTGTTATTATAATTATAATTATAAACAATTTTAAAAAAATTTAAGCTTCTAGATGTTATTGTTTTAGATATATTCAACGTGTAAAAAAAGGTACTTTTGTTACCTTGAAACGCTTTTTACCGTTCAACAAAAACGCTTAGCGACCTTTACCTGGGCTTATTTTTTAGATAATCTAGTAAGAAACAAAAAACTGTGCAGGTATATATAGCAAAAAATGCACTAGAAAGATAATATAAAGCAAAACGCGAAAGAACGTCATTTTTTTTTACACAAATTGTTGAATTAAAAAATGAAGCACAACTTTTAGAAAATGCGGGTAACGATAATCGTATTCTGCGGAAAAAATTGTATAAGAATCAATCGAAACACTGCTACCGCTCGGAAAATGCACGATTTTATATTATTTTGTCCCCGCTGTCTGGTCTATTTTTTCAAGATTCTTGGGGAAGATTGAATCAAGAAAGTATGTGTCATGTTTTAGTTACCATAAGCCTATAGTTTCTATGATAGAAATACCTGAATAAAATTTGTGAATGTATTTTTTTAATGCACGATCACAAATATTTTCTTAATTAATTGATAATAAATACAATAAACTCTAACACAATTTCATTAAATATATTTATCCCATTTTTTATGACAAATATTTTTACAAAATTCACAGATTATAGAAATTTCTGAAACTTTATGTACTAATTTTTTACACTGCTTAACATGAGCTGTTAAAATTTTATTAAGATTGCACGTACCATTTTAAAGATATAAAGCTTTAAAGTAAGACTCTTTAACATGGTAAGTCTATGCTCACCCCCTGAAAAGAGACGCTGTTATCGATTTAAAAAAAAACCGCTTCATGGATCATTATAAAAAACTTTAATGTTATTTTTAATATCTTTAGGGATAACATATCCAAATTTTAGATCATTAGCTCATGCCGTTTTTTAGATATCCTAATGCTCATATGACTTGCCATGATTTTAGTACATCTGTCGTAGGCGAATAGAGAAATCAGGCGGTTAGCTAACCGCCGGCATATAGATAATTCAGTTATTAAAGAACATTCATTCGTCTAATTGACTAGGCATTTAGCATCATGTTTGAAAAAATGTTCAATACGCACGTATTTCGTATTACATTACCTTCAAACATTTACAGTAAAGCGCTTCGTCGTAACATTTGTTGTCATAACGTTTCATGAATGATCTCGTCACTAAATTATGTACAGGAGGAATAATCAAAATGTTTTTTAATTTAACAAATTATTTGTTAAAGCACGTTAAAGATTAATGGAACATTAAATTGCATTTAACCATTGATTTGAAACAGAATCATCTGGTAATATAACATTCAGTGTTTGTCGCTTTGCGATTGCATTTATTATATCCAAGACCACCACACATTGATTGATTAGAAGCAGCTTCTTGTAGAGTTTATAATTTATCTTTAGGACCATCTTCTGGCAATACTACTGTTGTCTTTGATGTTTAAAGATCAGTCCAAGGAAACCACGCTTTTGTTAGTCCAAAAAGTGCTGCACTTACGGCTTTTTACTCATGCACTTTCTTGTGGAAAACTGCACTTACGTTTTTTTTACTAGGTAAAGTCTACGAGCACGGCCACGCGATCCAACGCTAAAAAGCCGTAAGTCTCATTAGTATACATACAAATGCAGTTACGCTTTTTTTCTTGTGCGGACAGCTCTGATAATCATTGCTCTCTGTTCCACATACTCCGATTACATACCCCATTAACCCTACTAACTCTCTATGGGAGTTCTCAAACATTGCCCAATAATATATTAAATTGAAAAAAATTATAATAATTCTTCCTGTACATTATTTAATGACAAAATTATTCAACGAATGTTACTACAAAGCGCTGTACTGTAAATATTTAAAGGCAATGTAATACGAAATACGTGCATATTAAACATTTTTCAAAAATAATTATTCTCGCTTTTCTAAATGCCGGAGGTGTCTCACGCAGTTAGCTAAATGCCTAGTCAATTAGACGAACGAATGTTCTTTAATAAATGTCTATCTGCCGGCGGTGAGCTAACCGCCTAAATTCTCTACTCACCTACGACATATCTGTATAGTACCAAAGTTGTTCTTAACTTTTTCAACTTAATCGAAATGTCATAATATTTCTGGTAACATTTGTTATTTATAAGTTGTTTGGGTTATTTAAATTAAAATTAATTTTGGGAAACAATAACAATGCTCTTACTACAAGTTGGTAGCGGCGCGGGCGTGGTCAGCAGGACAGCTGAACTGGCCCCCCTCCTCTCATCTTCTGTCATCTTGTTTGCAAAATTATATTAAGGTCTTCTTGACCGTTTTTATCGAACTTTTTATTTGTCAAAGTCAAACGAATAATCATTTCTTGTATACTAAGATATAAGTGGAACCACCGTTAACCGCGATGGTCATAAGTTTAATGCCAAACGCTAACTTCAATCCGTAAATCGGTGGAGCCCAGTAGCCCCCGATCCCAGCGCCACCGCCGATTAAGCCATAAACTATCATCGATATATATATAGTTACACTGCAGACGACCGATTAATGATTCTCGCCGGAAGATCACTGCATCCATGTGTATGCATCGTTATTGTTGATCAACACGTACATGCTCCAAACCAACCTTCTTATTTTAGAGTTTGTATAGTTTTAAATTAAGATATGATTTGAGGTAGTGATCTTGTACTGAGTGATCAGCCAATGCTTACCTCAGATAACCAGATGATTTTGACACAATTCAAACCATCGATTAATTAGCATCGATGCGTCATATTAATTAGCATCGATGCGTCATATTTTTGATCATTTGTTATAAGATCTACTACCTATAACTAATTTGAACCTCCATACTATGCTTGTAATGATGCTTTGAGTCAATGGTTTGAATTGTGTCAGGATCATCTGGTTATCTAAGGTAAGCATTGGCTGATCACTCAGTATAAGATCACTAATTTGAGCTATTCTGGTGTTTCTTGTAATCGAAACGATAAATAAGATAAATTGAATATTTGCTGAAGGCTTTACAAAGTTTGTCTGTGATCTGCTGCCCAGCTGCTCAAATATACATATAAAACATTAAATAAACGTATGCTTTATTTACGTGATCTAATTGTTTGAAGATGTGCAAAGCATTAAAGCGATGCAGCATTGACTCGTATTAATGATTATCCTAGATTTTTTGCGAATTACTACTGTATCCGATACATCGATTGCAGATATATTTTGCCTCTTGCAGCTGAACGAAAAAAACTTAACATCGAATCACCTATAACAATAATCAGTTTGTTATGTGGCAAATTTTATACGTTGTACAATATGTTAGTCCAAGTTCTAAAAAAAATCAACAGCAGTTACATGCACCTGCTCATGATATTATAGATCAATAAGATGCCCAAAAAAGATGTACTCGTGGATAGCCAAAGTCTGTCAGCCGAATAATTTCAAAGCTACAAGTAGAAAGTGCAAAACTGAACTGCAGATTCTCCTGATAATGTCTGGACGTGGGGGGCAATACGTCCTTGGAGAGGTCGTAAGCGAGCCTTAAAGCTTTGTCGGTGGGTTCCCACAGGCAAGGTGACGTCTGGCCAATCCCCGTCGTGAGAGTCAGCAGCTCATCGACCGGACCGATGGATCACCGGCAAGTCACTTCCAGGCGTGCCAACATCTAGATCAGTTTATTCGGTGAAATCGCTTTTAGCCCCGCAACTATCTGTGTGGCTGGGCTGGAAGCCTTTAAGTAAATTCTCTTGGCCCATAAGTCTGATGCCTGACTGGGATGTGTTTCTCTCCCACCTCTTTGATCTGATACTGCTTTAACGACTCAATATTCCGAGTTTAATCTCTATGGGGTAGAGTACCGACCAGATTCCTACCTTGGTCTCTTGGTCGGTCACTGATCTTCGCCGTTAATTTTTGATCTTTCACTATTTCTCTGCTCCTATCTCTTCTTTCTTATTTCAACACCTATATAAAAGTAATAGCCCAATGGCTGTCCCTCTCTTGGGCAGGATGGTTTTAGTCGGTAGGCACCCGATAGTCTTTGACTATAGTAATGTCATTGCATTATACACCAGTGCTAATCCGACACTACCTCATACAGCAGCTTTATCTACGCATAAGGGCCTTTAAAAGATTTTTTTCTTTCCGCTATTATATAAAAACAAAAAATAATGGGGTCTAGAAGAGAATATAGGTACATGATTACAAATTGATCTTAAGCTTCGCTAAAAACGTTTGTATAATATATCACTAAGAATTTTGCATATATGTTCGGCGAACCATAGATCCACAGAAAAGCAATCGACGATTTCCTACAACTAAAGATTATAGTCATGCAATTCCAAAGAGATTGGTACATTGGAGAACACGAATGACCGTGTAATTAAACAGACATTAATGAAAATACAATCGAACATTTGCACTTCCTATGTTAAAAGCGTAGGATATCATTGTCTGCAGAAGTTTTAAGGTAAAATGCAGTTGTAATAATTGGTTTCTAGTATCATTTGTAGGAAATATTACGATTAGAAATTTGATAGTGGGGCTTTATTTCATTTAATAATCAATATTTTAGGTCTTTTTCATTAGTTTTGACAACTTTAACAAAAATTAAATTTACAGTCGCACATTTGACTCAGGAGTCGCGCATAAACCACCCTATTGATATAATCTGAATCCGAAGCCATTAGACACCCGTTACCCAATCGACTTTCTTGGCTTAAATTTTGTTTGTTAATTAAAGAATTTATATGCTGAGCAATTAATCCCCGATCACCCAATCCGATGGCTTGGCTTATCTGTTATTAATTAAATAAATAAACTAAATCCCAAGCAATCAATCTGCCGTGACTCATTAGGCTCGCTTGGCTTAACTTCTGATTATAAAACAATGAACCTAATGCCATGTAATTAATCCTTAGAGACCCAAACGGCTCACTTGGCATAAATATTGTCTATCAAGTAAATTAACTATATGCCAATTTATTAATTTCTAGTTACCTAGTAGAAATCAGACCCAAACGGCTCACTAAGCATAAATATTGTTTTTTAAGTAAATAAACTATTCACCAAGTAATTATTTTACAGTGATTTATCTGGCTCGCTAGGCTATATTTTTTTTTGATAATTGAATAAACTTATTCCCAAGCAATCAATCTTCCGTCACCCAATAGGCTCGCTTGGCTTAACTTCTGTTTATTAAATAACGAGGGGGCTTTGCCCCCTGCGCGCTTCGCGCGCCAACCCCCAAAGTTTGATAAAACACTTATTTTCATGATATCTGAAGTTAATTTTTAGTAATTAAAATTGAGTTTTGTTCATTTACTATGATTAAATTTTCAAATTTACTCACTCTTGGTCATTCTCGACCAATAACACGACGAATAAAAAGGCTTGAGTCACAGGACAATCAATCTTTATCATAAGATCTATATTGTAAACTAAATGTGAAATTTGCGCTCTTTTAAGGCAGCAGACAATGAAGGGTCAGCTACGTCATAGTAAACAGCCAATTCGGCATAATAACCGTACTGCCAGCGCTGTCCTGGCGGCTGAAAATGCAACCATAACCTGTTAAATTTTTATTGCTTTGAGAGTTCCGCGGGCTTCATAATAATATTGGTGCATTCTGTATTTTGTGTCATCTGCACAATAGATTATTTATTTTGATGTATTGATTCATCCAAAGCACAGATAATGCACAATACAGATTGCACCAAAATTATCATGGAGCTGCGAAAACTTCAAGACAATAAGAATGTAACAGGTTATGGTTGCGTTTTCAGTTGCCAGGAAAGCGCTGGTAGTACGGTTATCATGCTGAATCCTGTTAAAGGCTTCACTTTAAGGCCATCAAAACTTTAAGATTGAATAAACTAATAATAAACCAAATGCCAAGCAATTAATCCCCAGTGACCCAAACGGCTCACTTTGCATAAATATTGTTTATCGAGTAAATAAACAAAATGCTAAGTGATTAATTTCCAGTGTCTCAATCAGCTCACAAGGCTATACTATTTTTTGATGATTAAATAAAATAAATTCCAAGCAATCAATCTCCCGTGACCCAATAGGCTCGCTTGGCTTAACTTCCGTTCATTAAAAAATAACCCAAATGCCATCTGACTAATCCCCAGAGACCCTAACGGCTCACTTTGCAAAAATATTGTTTTCAAGTAAATAAACTATATACCAAGTAATTATCTTACACTGACCCAACTAGCTCGCTAGGCAATACTTTTTTTATTAATTAAATAATCTAAATCTCAAGCAATCGATCCCTACTTATCCAACCAGCTTGCTCGGCCTTACTTTTGATTAATAAGTAAATAAACCAAATCCCAAGCAATCAATCCCCAGTTACCCAATCAGTTCGCTGGGCTTTACAATTTTTGGATAATTAAATAAACTAAATCCCAAGCAATCAATCTCCCGTGTCCCAATAGGCTCACTTGGCTTTGATTCTGTTTATTAAATAATAAATTAAATGCCAAGTACTTAATACCTAGAAATCCTAAAGGCTTACTTGGCATAAATATTGTCTATCAAGTAAATAAACTATATGCCAAGTCATTGATTTCCGGTTACCCAATCCTCGTTTGCCTTAACTGTTGTTAAGTAAATAAAGTAAATCACATGCAATCAATCTCTAGACATCCAATCGGCTTGTTCGGCTTATCTTTTATAAATCAAATGAATAATTTAAATCCCTACGCTCAGCATAGGTCGAATAATTTCCTGAGCTGAGCGTAGCAATTATACCAACGGAATTTTTACTGTGCTCAGAACAGTTGACACAGTAGGTACTTATCAACTTTGTAAGCATTGACTGCTTAGGATAAGATATATTCTTTTCATAATAAAAATAATAAATAGTAAAAATAATTATACCTTATTCTTGGTACATCCACTACATAATCAATTAACTAAATACAATATACTCCGAAGGCTGGGTATGATATTGTGAGCAACAAAGTTTCAACTGATTAAACAAGGTTATTCCATTATATTTTTGTATCTGGAATATGCCTTAACTAATTGATTTTACCTTTTAGCAGCGCTATGTATATATACTGCAAGTGTGATTGCTTACTTAAATCATGAAACATTACATTTTTAGCAGCTGACAAATTTTTTTTCTACGTATCGGTCAAAACTTAAGATTTCTCAAAAACATGTCAGAACTTTTTTTTTAGTGTTTAGGATGGAAGAATACCATTTTACAAAAAGTCTGTCTGGTTTTGAGTGTGTGTGTGTGTGTGTGTGTGTGTGTGTGTGTGTGTGTGTATGTGTGTGTGTGTAATTAGTCATATCTCAGGAATCCTCTAATCAATTTCCATGATCCAGGGCTTGAAATGTTTTGTTTTATGTCCTCATACCGGCTCGGAAATAAAATTCAAGTTTCATGCGTAATTGAGGTTGTTATAATAATTTTTCATTGTCTAATGATCTATTTATCGAAGATTCGGGTTAAAAAAATTAAAATTTGATTTTCTCAATTAACATATCTCATAGAGCCCTAGCTATAATAGCTTTCTTTTCTATTTTAAATAATGTCTGGACCTTATTTTTTTCTAGCTTTTATAAAAGAAATACTAAGATTTTGTTAAATAATCTGTCGTATCGTGAAAACCCTCCAAGAGATTCTGATGATCCAGGGCTTTAAGGTGGTTCATCACTCCTATACAGCACATATTTTGAATATTTTATAGTAAATGTTGATTGAAAGTAATGAGAAGTGTCATTTAATCTGACAATAATGTAGCTAGTTCTGAATATCCTATAATTTTATTTATAAAATTTTGTTGTTAAATTCTTCACATACCCAAGTTTAAAAAAAAATTCAATAAATTACCTCAATCTTTTTCAATATACATCTGATTTTTAATTTTTCGGGCTCATTCTCTTCCATGAAACATGGCTGAAAATTGAAATTACATAACTTATCAAGGTTGTTATAACGATGTTTGGTCGTAAAAACAAAGGTATGTTTCGTGTTGCTAAAATGCAACAATCCCCGAATGGTTTCCTACATGGTTTTTCCATGTGGGGAACCTATGGGGGTTTTTTTAAAGCTAGTAATATTACTTTATAATGCATTTGCCTTTTTAGAACCTGTGTACATACATACATACGCAGTAAATAACTTGTGAACAGTAAAATGCAAATATTCTAATTATTATGTATGAAAGAAAAAATCCATGATTCCTAAATAAACAGTTAATACTTTCATAAGTGATTGTTTGCGTCACATATATCATTGTAAAATCGTTACTTTACTTATAAAGTTCATTTTTTTATTTTAGTGCTATACATAAACACCAGCATTTGAATTTCGCAGTGTCCAAATCAAGATCAAGACCCACTTAAATTAACTACTTAGCATATAGATTATTTACTTGATAAACAATATTTATGCAAAGTGAGCCGTTTGGGTCACTGGAGAATAATTACTTGGCATTTGGTTTATTATTTAATAAACAGAAGTTCAGCCAAGCGAGCCTATTAGGTCACGCAAGATTGATTGCTTTGGATTTAGTTTATTTAGTTATCAAAAAAAGTATAGCCTAGCGAGCCAGTTAAGTCACTGTAAAATAATAACTTGGTATATAGTTTATTTACTTGAAAAACAATATTTATGCCAAGTGAGCCGTTTAAGTCTCTGGGGATTAATATGACATTTGGTTCATTATTTTATAAACAGAAGTTAAGCCAAGTGAGCCTATTGGGTCACAGCAGATTGATTGCTTAAAAATTAGTTTATTCATTAAATTAATAAAAAATGAGCCAAGCAAGCCGATTGGGTAACTGGAAATCAATTACTTAGCATACAGTTTAGTTACTTGATGAACAGAATTGTAGCCAAGAAAGTCAATTGGGTACGGAGGATTAATTGCTCAAGATTAAGTTTATTTGTTCAATTAATAAAATATGATCCGATCAAGCGGAAAATGTAAATAGGGATCGATTGCTTGTGATTTACTATATTCAATTATCAAAAAATAGTATTGCCTAGGGAGCCAGTTAGGTCACTGTAAAATAATTACTTGGTATATAGTTCATTTACTTGATGGACAATATTTATGCCAAGTGAGCCGTTTGAGTCTCTGAGGATTAATTACATGGCATTTGGTCTTTTATTTAATAAACAGAAGTTATGCTCAGCGAGCCTGTTGGGTCACGGCAATTTGATTGCTTGGGATTTCGTTTATTTATCTAATTAATAACAGATAAGCCAAGCGATCCGATTGGGTAACTGGAGGTTAATTGCTTAGCATATGAATTCTTTAATTAACAAACAAAATTTAAGCCAAGAAAGTTGATTGGGTAACGGGGGTTAAATTTCTTGGGATTTAGATTATATCATTAAGAACTGTCAAAACGATCCTTTTATCTTTCAGTAATTTTTCTACAGGTGTTTATTTAGAAATTTATTTTGCATGGACAAATAAACCCAAAATGATTCCTTCGTACGGAGGGTGCTGAGCACACGTAGCTTTTAAATTACTTGTGTCCCGGGCGGCTAAATCATGTCAGGCTGTCTGGGACGAAAAGTTGATGACCTTACCAATGCTTAGGACTCGTGACTATCATCTTTAGTTGTAGGATATCTTTGACTGGTTTCTGTGGATCTCTGGTTCGCCAAACATACATGCGAAATTATTAGTGATATATTATACCTGTATCTACTTCTTAAACCCATTATTTTTTGTTTTTATATAATAGCGGAAAGGAGGAGATCTTCTTAAGACACTTATGCGTAGATAAAGCTAGTGTAGGAGGTAGTGTCAGATCAGCACTGGTGTATAATGCAATGATGTTACGATAGTTAAAGACTTTCGGGTGTCTACCGACTAAAACCATCCTGCCCAGTAAAAAGCCAGCCATTGGGCTATTACTCTGATATAGGTATTGAAGCAAGAAAGAAGAGATAGAAGCAGAGAAATAGTGGAAGATAAAAAATTAGTGGCGAAGTTCCGTGACTGACCAAGAGACCAAGGTAGGAATCTCATCGGTAATCTACCCCATAGTGTTTAAACTCGGAATATTGAGTCGTTAAAGCAGTGTCAGATCAAAGAGGTGGGAGAGAAACACATCCCAGTCCGGCATCAGACTTATGAGCTAAAAGAATTCACTCACAGGCTTTAAGCCCAGCCGTGCAGACAGTTGCGGGGCTGAAAGCGATTTCGCCGGATAAACTGACCCAGATTTTGGCCCGCCCGGAAGCGACTTGCCGGCATTCCATCAGTCCGGTCGATGAGCTGCTGACTCCCACGACGGGGATTGACCAGACTGCACCTTGCCAGTGGGACCCATTGACCAAGCGTTGGGGTGCGCCTACGACCTCTCCAAGGACGTATTGCCCACCTCGTCCAGGCATCATTAGGAGAAACTGCAGTTCAGTTTTGCACTTTCCACTTGTAGCTTTGCAATTGTTCGACTGACAGACTTTGGTTATGGACGAGTACATCTTTTTTGGGCATTTTATTGATCTATAATTTCTTGAACAGGTGCATTTAATTGCTGTTGATTTTTTTAACAACTTGGAGCGACATAGTGTAAAACGTATAAAATTTGCTACATAACAAAGCTGATTATTGTGATAGGAGATTCAATGTTAAATTTTTTTTGTTCAGCGGAAAGAGGCAAAAATGATCTGCAATCGATGTATCCAATGCAGTGGTAATCAACAAACAATCAAGGATAATAACTAATACTGATCAATGCTGCAATACCTTAATGCTTTGCAGATCTTCAAGCAATTAGATAACGTACATGAACCGACACGGTGGCGCAGCGGTAGAGTTGCAGTTTCGTCGATCACCGAAGTCAAGCAGTGTAGGGGCAGGGTGGGACTTGGTTTGGTTCAAGTC
>JAPYYV010018337.1:0-18508 GCA_030522625.1 Copidosoma aretas | reverse complement strand
CCTTTTTTTCCTGCCCCCCCCCCCCCCCCCCCCCCGGCCGGTGGCTACTCGCGCAGGGGTATGTATTACACAGGCGGCCGACAATTAGCCGGTTCTCGCCGCAGATCGCCTCTTCGTTAGCGCTTTTCGAACTTTCGTCACGCGCGGAGGTGCTAATCAGCCGCATGATTTTCATACACACACTCTGCGGGCGCTAGCATCGGTCTCTCTCAAGTCATCTTAGCATCAGAGAAGAGCCTAGGAAGCTCACGCGTGCGTTCGCGTGGGAATTAACGCGAAAACCTTCTCACGTGACGGCGGCGAGGATTAAACGCGCGCACGTCACGAGACCGGAGCATCGTACACAATCTTCCCAATAGCGTCTTCTAACGCTGCTGCTGCTGCTGCTGCTGTACCCTACTGTGTGTGGGTATGATCCGTATAATAATACTCGAGGAATCGCGCGGCGTTGCGCAACGACACATCCTTTCATCGAGAGGAGCTCTATCTCCCTCTCCCCGCGCGTCCGTGCTCATCTCCATACGGGGAGATACACCTGGACGTTCTCTTTCTCCGCTATGCAGTCTGATATTATTCTATGCGCGCGTGTGGACTTATCTCTGAAACTTTATGATCGGTTGCAGCGCTGCACTTATATACATCTCTACGTATATTGTGGTAGCGAGTAATAAATAACGCGCAAAGGAGGCTGACGGTCTCTTTTCCCAAAAGTCCATCCTATCCTTTTCCCGATACCTCGAATACAAACGCGGAACCGCGTACATACATGCATATACTTTGCAGCAATTTTAATGGCATAGGTTGTTATATGTGCGCGTTATAAAACCGCGAGCGAAAGCGAAAACTGCACCGCAGGGGCGCACTCGATATCGGTACGTACGAGCAAGTACTTTATACATATAGGTCCAGTGCTATTTACCTTTTTGCCCGGCCAAACTTGCGGAGTCGCCGACGTGTATGCGAAGGGGAGCGTGTTATGCGCAAGGGCCCGTCGCCCCCTGGCCGTGAACTTTTGTTTTTTTTTTTTTTTTTTCCCCCCCCCCCCCCCCCCGAATCTCCGTTCCCCGGGCTCGCAAAGTTCAAGAGGCAGCCATTTTGGCACAGCAGCTGGCGCGCGTATTATATTCTCCAACCGAGCGCGGGGCCCCCGCTGTCCCGCGATGCAACTATCGTGTACGTCACTGGCACGCGCGCACACACGGACACACAGTCCCTCCGAATGTTATACACGCGCAGGTATATTTATTCGCGGGTGTGCGGATCGGCCCGGCGCATATATATATATATACATGTACATGTATCATGTACAGATCGGCAAGAGACTAGCGCGGGCGCGATGGCTCGGCGGGGATCGGCCGAGGACTGAGCGCGCTCGGGAGCGTCTGTCTTGGAGCTCGTGCCCCGCGCGCCTCCTTCCCTCCTCCCGGGAGCCGTCTTGGCTCGCGATCGGCCGGGCTCGCGGGCGCTCGGCCCGCCTCGGCGACCGCGGCTCTCTCCGCCTCGCGATCCGCGGTGGCGCGCGCCTTGGGGCCCCGCGAGGAAAACGAGCCGCGTCGCTCCTTCGCCGTCCGCATGTGTATACCTGCGCCTCGGCAGTTCAATACTGCTGCTGCACCGATGATGGGGAGGATGGCTCGGGGGACCCTGCGGATGCTGCACGCCGCTCCGTACACTGCTCGTACTTACCTGCGCGCATCTTTCGCGGGTTCTTCCGCATCGCGGACGAAGGGGGAGGACTGGACCAACAGGTTGCGCTCGTTTTTTTCTTCTTCTCCGGCCGCTTTCCTTTTGCCGACTCATCCTCCCGCGGCGGGAGAAATTCGGAACGCGAGCGCGACGTGTACTCGTGCGCCGCGAGTGACTCGGCGGATTTTCGGCTTGTTTTTTTTGTTCCCCCCCGTCCCGAGCAGAAGATCGTTTGGGCTGGTGATGCGTGGAAATCGATCGGTCGGGGATTTTTCACTCGCGATCGGGGCTTGATCAAATACACCCGGATGGCTTGTAATTAAAAGCCTCGATTGATCGCATCCTCCTTTTCGATCGGGAAAAAACAACACGAATATCGTACCGAGAGGCCTGTGACGCGTGGAAATTTCGAAGAACAACGACGGTTTTTTTTTTTTCACGCGCCGATTTTTCTAACAGCGAGGCTGATCGGTGAGACAAGGGAGTATAATACGTAAGAGGAAAAATAAAACACTGCCTCGTTCCAACACGCGCTCAAATACTAATAACGATCCGATCGGTATTTCACAGTCAAACGGGGCATCGTGTAGCCTAGTCACATACATATAAGGATACGGGTATGAGTGTAGCTCTGCTCCGAATCCCTGCACGATGGACCGATAACGATCTCTGTATCACACCACCATCATCAGCAGCAATCGCGAGAAACTACACTCGTATATATACTCTTGTACAGTAAAATACACACACACACTCATAAACTGCACGATCATGCACGGATCGCAGGAGATCGGTATAAGGTTTATACATGAATACTTTTGTACGTATTACCTAGATCGGACCGGCTATTCGCTCCACTTGCGACTCTCCAATTTCTAACGAAAGAAAAAAAAAAACGAATGCATACACGTAAATTGAGAAAAAAAAGACTGTATTAACTGTTCGATACTCAGCACGCGGGAAAGAGCGGTGGATAATGGTCATTGATATTATACACATAAACACTCATAGATCTGTATGCTATCTCTTAAATATATAACATTGCATATTGAGGGTAAAATGTGACATCGAGGCACCCGCTAAGGTCGTATACCCATCAGCTGTATAAATACAGTTGAGGAATTGTGAAAGGTGCATTGTTCTGAATGGGACGGCGATCGAGCATAGGTGTACTTATCGATACACCTATACCTATACGTATACCATACAACACAAGTAGACCCCTCACACCGCCCTCACGCATACCTATATATGTATACGTACGTAGTTGGCAGGCAGTATATAGGTATATATAAGTGTACAACAAATTATTAAATATGCCGCACGCGAGCGCAGCCCATACCGATACAAACGCCTCCGTAATGTATAAAATAAAGCTACGTGCTATAACACACCACGGCGATCGCGCGCGGATGACTTTTTACGGGCACCGGCATCAGCGGCGGCGGCGACGTTCGGTGGGCGACAGCTCATACCTTATACAAGCAATAGATAACGTATGCTCGGCACGACGACGACGCTGCTGCTGCTGCATGGCTCGGTGACTTTGATGCCATCGGCGAGGGGCTCTCTCCAACGTTATATATTTCCAGCTGCAAGCACCGCTCCGCGCATTCCGATCAGCCGAACGTCGAAGCAGCTGCCGCGGGGAAAAATATAATGGAATAACGATCTCGCGACCGGCAGTCGTGATTGCGGAGAGAGGGCGAGGAAGGAGGATCAATGTCGTTACGCGGCCGAATTCTGATGGTCGCGGAAAAAGAGAAAGGAAGGCGCGAGAGGAACGAAGGGAGAGGAGCGAATGAGAGGGAGGCAAAGTACCGCGGCGCTCGAGTTTGCGGTATGATATATCGCGGGTATACCGTTGCGCAACGAGGATGTGCGTGTATGTAACGTGTACACGCGTACAATATACGGTGCGGCGGTGCTCTGCACCTGCGGTAGGTAGTGCAGTGTGTTACGCCGCGACCCCCAACTATGTGTATGGGGAACCTGTTTTCGGCACGCAGGGGCCCGCGGGTCCTGGGACGACTTTCTTTCTTCTCTCCCTCTCTTTTGGAGCGCGCGATCGGACCGACCGTGAGCGAAAGAGCCGGGATAAGTACCGCCGCCGCAGCAGAGATATGAGGATGAAAAATAAAAAAAATCTTTTTTCACTTGCAGTGATTGGGCGTGCGTGTGTGACGCTGCTATATGCACACAGTGTTGACGATGCACTCGATTCGAGACAGTATACACAATACATGGTCGTCGAGTCCCTCTTACAAGTATACTCGTCATACGTTCCATCGTGTCCTTGCCCACATTCGTACAAGTACATAAGTACTTACCGATTCCCCTCTCTCCCTGTATACTTTCAGCGCCGATCGACTCGCGGAGAGCTGGCGCGCTCGCGACTCTCCTAGTTTTACCGTTTTTCTGCCTTTTTGCTCCAACCGCGCTCGATCTCCGTCGAAGAC
Organism: Copidosoma aretas; assembly: GCA_030522625.1. Taxonomy (NCBI): domain Eukaryota; kingdom Metazoa; phylum Arthropoda; class Insecta; order Hymenoptera; family Encyrtidae; genus Copidosoma; species Copidosoma aretas. The sequence goes on along the minus strand of JAPYYV010018337.1, from coordinate 14,363 downwards.
GACGACCATAATACTTACACCCATCGCCCTCGCGGGATCGATTTATTTTTTTATTTTTTTTGGACAAAAGTTGAGTAATCATCGATCGGCCGCACCGATGGTTTTCAATGATATGCCGTTTCGTAATTTTATAAGTACATACAGCGTGTAAGGTTTCTTGCAGTTATTCCTATGTAGCTAGGAATATGATAGAACTTGAATCGATCGTAATATAATGAAAGTGCATACATCATAGTCGACATAGGGGAATACAACAAAAAAGCTCATGTTGTATCTCGATGGTATACTGTATAGGGATCATCTCTTGCAAGTACACATATCAGTAGTGTATAAAACTTACAATGGCTATCCTGCGAGAGCCGTTCTCTAATGGCTGCGCAGAGGATGATGGCCGCGGAGAGTTGCAGGTATATATCGCAATACTTACACGTCATGTATATATGCATGGGCATGGAAAAAAAAAAAAAGAGGCGACAGAGCGAAATATTGTGTGACCCAGAAACGTGGAAGCCCAATTTATGGAAGTGTCGGCGCGCGCTCTTTGCCTGTCCGCCATATAAATACAAATGTATGGAGAGAGAGAGAGAGAGAGAGAGAGGGGACAGAGGATGGAGAGAGATTCATGTATAATATTATCATCAGGAGCCACGTGGGCCGCTCCGCGGGTGCAATTACAAATATATACAATACCAAGGTGCAGAGCTTTATCGCAACGCTCTCCTCTAATTTATGGTTGAAAAATTGTTTTACCTACGTACAAATTGTCCGTTTATAATGCGGATATCGGCTTACAAAACTGCGATTATTTATCGTGAGCGTGACAGTTGTTTTTTTTTTTTTTTTTTCTGGTTTTCCTCTCTATTCCGCCGGATAAATATACACGCGCATTGTAATAAATCGGCGCACACAACAACAACAACAACAACGCCGCACGATTATATATTTCGTACGTACAATAGCTTCGAGCGGGAAAAATATATCCGATGCGTATATTTTGCAATTTGAATAATTCGAGGGTATGCGGAAAATTATGTAATTGTGCCCATTATTTTGTACACTGCGGGGAAAAAAGAAAGGAGAGAGGAAGGCTTGCGCAACGGAGATCGTTAATTACGATACTCTCTTCTTCAACCTCCGTGTGTCTAGCGTACAATCCGTATAATAGATTATAGCACAACGCGCCCGTTTATTATTCCTCTCCCCTGTTTCCATATTGCTACTCGTATTGAGCGGCGTTGCGAGGAGGCCCGATCGCACGGGAGATTGTATACCTGCCTGCCTTTTTCTGTATCGTACACGTTTTGATGCGCGAGGAGAGGTACGTAAAACACGTATAACTCTCTCGACGATGATGATGATGATGATGATGACTCTGGCGAATCGATGGACAAATAAAAAAAGCCCAGCAGACAGCGTTAACTAGCTGCTCGCGGGTAATAACTACATTTCAAGCCGAGCGTGTGCAGGGGGGGAATGGAAAAAAAAGAAGCGGGGTAGCGCACACAGGTGTTTGAAATCCGTGACGATCGTCGACACGACACCCGAGACGAAAACGAGCAGTGCAAAGAAGGAGAGAGAGCGTAAGGGGGGAGCACTCGCGGCAGCGCAAGTATTACATTAAATCAAGTCATTACAGAATAGGCGAGGAAAAAAACCTTGCGAGCCCAAGGTGCGCGGGACATCCAAGGCGAGACGTCGCTGCAGCTCGAACGCGAGGGCATGCACGTAGAGAGATGTATCCGCGGGCGCGAGGGAGACGAGAAAAAGATCGATGAACGAGAAGGAGGCCGCTGGTGTGCTATATGGATGGGGTTGCATTCCTCTCTCTCCGCGGAGCTGCCGCAGCATCCCGGGAGAAAGCCTCGCGCAAGTGTGTGCAAGGTCTGCCGTCTTTCTCCGTTTCGCCGCGTGTGTATTCAATATACTGTACCTTATGTATATCTATACTGGACGGCGAAAGAACGGCGATGTCGCTCGGAGCTTGATAAGCGCGGGAAGAATTTTTTTCCTGGAGTGCAAGTGTATTGGACAGCCAAGTATCTTCCCGTACCGATCTTCCGGCGGCGAATCATCCCCAGAGTGTCCTCGGACCGAAATCCTCAAATTTTTGGCACAGCTGCGGATGGAGTTATACGAGGAGCGCGCCGGGAGACGCGTTTGCGTATACGATGGGGGCCGATATAAATCGCCGAGTGAGTTCTCTCCCCCTCCCGCTCTCTCTCTCTCTCCATCTGGAATGCCAAGCTCGCCTATACTACCATACTATATTATACACGTCACGCGAATACAGTCCCGCGAGATTTACGCGCGCGACGAAAACACCGCGGCACTGGCGGAACGCTCCATTCTGCGCATGGCGTTGAAGTCATTACAGGGGGGACGCCTCTGATCTGCGAAGAAAGGGAAGGAATTCCATTCGGGCGGTCGGGCGATAACTCCCTGCCCCCCCCCCCTCTCTTTCCCTCTCTCCTTCGTCGTCTCTTATATTATTATGGCGCGATGGAGAATTTGCTTTTTTGCGGTGGAGGGACAGTTTTGACTTTTTGCCTGTTTAGCACAGAACCGGTATACCCTGTAACACGGACACACGCTTGGCTAGTATGTACAATACAAACGGATTGTGGAAGCACTAAAAGTATACATGGGTCGCCACTGAGATTCGGTTGAGTTATTGCGATGCAGGTATATTAGATAAATTCGAGAGATTAGGCGTCAATTTTCCGAGCACGCATTTTTAGCGTCGGGGCGACCACCTGCGCACTTTTGTTCCGTGCAATGATCGGTCATATCAACTCGAGTGTCCAGTCCAGTCCAAGGACGCGTAAAAGTCGCTCGGCTCCTCTTTTTCTTTTCGTCATCGGTTTAATGATTCTGCTTCGGTGTACACGTTTTATACGAAACGCGCTCAATATTTACCGCGTGAAATATTACACTCCTTGCAACTTGTGGTTCCACGCTGCTGCCATATTAATCACGCGTAAATTGAATTCCGAGGGGTCGGCACATATTTCACGTATATGCGCATGCAGGCATAAATATTTGCTATAGTTTTCTCGAAATTTCCCTCGCGAGAACCGACGAGGACGAAGATTTTTACACACAACCGTCCGGCGCGTAAATTTAAAATAATAATAATAAGGAAGATAAAAGTGCAGGCTCAGCGTTATGAGTTATAAACCGATCGCGATACCTCCGCTCCAGCGTTGTACACGTACAAACATCGCGATCGTTTTATCCGTTTATTAAATCTCCCGGCCGCGCTGTACATTACTCAATCATCAGAGGCACTGAAAATTCCCGTTTCTCTCTTTCCCCCGAAACTCTTCGCCTTCCTTCCACAATGTCGATAGCCCCCTTTTTTTTTTTTCGCACACACACACACACACGCAGACAAACGGACTCAACACGGGGTGTTAAAAAAGAAAGGGCCCCAGTGTGCAGCGGGGGCCGCGTTTTTTACTCGCCGCGGGATTTTTCCGGCCATTCCCATGCAGGCGCCCCCTGAAATTCTCACGCTCTCGCGTATATACGTCTGTATTATACACATGTATACGACCCGTGAAAGGCTCTCGCTTGTGCAGCCGCTATCCGTGCCGGGCTTTTAGAGAGCCATTAGCGCGCCGCTCCCGCGGATCGTTCGATTTATCATTCCGCGGCGCCCGGGTTATCGCCTCCTCCGGCTTCCTTCCTTCCTCCATCGAAATTGTACGCCGATAATACATACCGCGCTCGAACAAATTGCACAAACCGCAATGTAATGATAATAACAGAAAACAGGACTGCGGATCGAGCGACAGCGCAGCAGCAGGTCGCGCTTCGCGTCGCAATCGTCCTCATGTGCAGAAGTAAGGCAGCCGCAGGCTGAGCATATATATACAGGCGCATAGTTGCAATTCGCGCGCCAGAGAGTAGTATATATGTAATATAGTAGTGCCGCAGAATTGCGCAATTGGCCTCGTTCGCCGCGCCGTACTTACGTGTATGTATATTGTATATACACACACGCACAGCAGCACCCGCCTATATATATATATATATATATTATCACGCACGTGTGTACACATCCATCTCCGACTCGAATGGAGCTGTCCGCGGGTCTGGATGAGAGTGCAGCAGAGGAGTGAAAAAGGTAGCAGAATTCCGAGCCCGCGTGTATGATACATCATAGCGTTTCGTCAGTTTACTGTCTGAGGCATGCAGTACAGCGGTGTAAAGTAAGTATAGTACTTTTTCGCCTTTTGTTTCCTCCGCGAGACACTGTGTATTACGGATGGACGATGCATCAGCGCTTACTTATTCACTCCGTATCACCATAGGGCGCGAAGCCAGCTTTGGTTTCTTGGCTAATTTTACGTGCTGGTGGCGGCGGCGTTTCTCCGTTTCGGAGTCCATATACTTACGGGCCGCCGCGGCTGTCGACATTCCTCGGCCTTGCTTCGGTATGTGATCTGGTTTTTCGATATCGGGGAGCTTACGCAACTTTATACGTGTTGTATACATGTATAGGAGCCGAGCCGATATTTATAATCGCATGTATTTATACATACACACTCTCACCAATGTTCCAAAGGGGTGCGCGCTAAGCTGTCCGTTCAACGGTATGTGCGTGCAACTGTATCCTGCGAGTGCGTTTCCGCGTTTCGTCCAGCCAGCGAGTATAATCAGTAGGGTTGCGGTTCATAGTATACTTACTTGCCTACCCATTACCGTTGCGCTTAATCTTAACCTTGCGTCGGCTCCTTCTTTTCCGGCTCCGATGGCTGTTCTGTTGGTTGGGCCTCGAGTTCGTTTGCCGATTCGTCGTGCAATTTCATGCATTTTCATCCGTGTGCGTCTTTTCTATGTATGTATCAAAGAAATAAGCGCAAATTCCTCGCCGGTGCGTTATTTATTTCCCGGTTGATGTGAAAGTCGAAAAAAAAACCGTTTCGGGATAAGTATACTGCAGTTGCCGATTTTCGGCGTTTGCAAAATTTCACCGGGCACGGGGAAACATTGGCACACGCCGAAAACGATTTCCAATGAAATAATAGCACGCAAATCGATGCGGGAACGACATCGACGTGCAATCTGTTCCGCAAGATTTGTATACAGCTTCTTGCTCGAAGCGTCGACGACGAGATACGAAATTCGTTCGGGGCGCGCGTTTTCGAAACTTTACGCGAGACGGAACTACGGAAGAGGGACAATTATACTCTGGCTCGATTTAAATGGGAGAAAGTAATCGTTAAATCGTTATACCAACAGCGGCAGTAGAAGCCGTGCATCGCGGGCATCGGGCCGCGCTTATGCAAATATACTCCGCGTACACGCTTTCTGGTCTGGTGTCTGTACGTGTTATATACTTACACGCGTCGCGAGCGAAGAGAAAAACCGCATCTTCCGCTCGCGTGCAAAATTTTCAAACAAACAAAAGGCCAACGCTTGTAGGCACGGGGACCGTAAAAAGCGCCATAAAGTCAAAGTTCTCTTCCCCCCCCCTCCCGCCCCTCTTAGCTGCAAAGACGTTATTATGGTGTACATAAATAATCAAAAAACGAAGAAAAGTTCGTGGCCACTAAGTATTAGAGAGAAAGTAGAAGCGTATACAAGCACTCGTTCACAGAGGCACGCGAATATAAGAAATAGTTCTTTCTCTCTCACTCTGGTGTAACAGTAGCTTACATATACGTACATACAAGTGGAAGTAAAATTTTTTACGAGTAGGAAATGCTCGCGGGTCCGTCCGACTGCTTTCGCCCATTCCGATATACTCGTACTTGGTATATTTGTGTCTACAGAGCGACCTCCGACGCGTGAACACGATATATTCATGCTTTCCTACGTTTTTTAGATCATTTACGAAACCGCGTGCCGATGACAATGGTTAACAGGTCCGCGTCTGCGATTTAGAGCAAGTGACGCGCGTATACGACTTTGGGTGAAAACTAGTTCAGCCGGGCCCGGCTCGCCAATTAACCGAGCTGTTTCGAATATTCATCACAGCTGCAAGCCTAAACTGATGCAGAGGAGCGAAAGAAAGTCGGCATGAAATAAGGCTCGCTTATAAATACGCACTGGTATCCAAGCTGCAGTCGAGGAAGAGCGAAAACGTGAGAAGCCATACTTAGTTATCCGTGCGCGAGAAACGAAATCGAAAAAAGAAAACACGCCGAACCATCATCAACAATGCATGCATCAATAATATCTCGTCTCGCATTGTACATCTCATCGTTGTGTGTGCATACAATATACGAGGACGAAAAAAAAAAAGTAGTAGAGGCAGCAATCGAAATGGATGGCGCATTGTACTTATAGCCCTGAACCGCAGCCCAACCGCGAAAACCTCTTTGCCGCTGGTAACGAGTTGCGGTTGGCGTATGCCTGTATACGCATCGCTATGTTCCACAGATCATTGATTCGTTTGAAAACGTCGTCGTCGGCGTAACTGTCGTTTCGCTCATAGGCGCAGGTATAGGTACATGCAGCACCGAGAGAAAGTGAGAATCACCACAGCAGCACCAGATCAGGAAGGATGCTTAATACTCTCCAGCGCCTAATATATACTACCGAGCGCTGTTTCCGTTATTCGTTTCCACGGCCGCGCGGTGTTGCTCCTGCCGCACGACAACCACCGGAATCACTTTCGTCTCGCAAAGAAGTGCAGGCTCTATCGCGGAGGCCAGCTGGAAAAGGGAAAACGGAAGCCATTTGCTCCGGCCCCATTGGTCACTTGTTGGCTGAGTTGCTCTGGCTGCTGTGAATCGTTTGATTTTTTTGCTTTTTCGTGCGATGTGCGTTTCTTTTCATGGTAATCTGGAAAAAGTTATTTTTATCGAAAAAAAAAAAAAGTGCGTGATAAGTCATTTTCATGCACGCATGGATGATGACGATTGCTTTATCATCCAGACATGAATATTTAAATACCTACACGACGACAAATTCTTTGAAATATTCCTTTTATTTTTGTTACAACAGTATTAAAGCAGACACAGTAAAAATTACATTAATATTCAATGGATACTTATTTTAATCTTAGAATAAAAAAAAAAATCACTCGACTCCAAGATTGTACCGATGTATACGCAAGTTGTATGAACCAAGGTTTCTCCTAGCTGAATTATTAATGTCAAGTACAGGTACACTCGCAGGCACGAAAAAAGAGCAAGCCACGACGATGGGCGGAGAACAAAAAAAAAAGGCTAATGCAGGCGGCGATAGAGAAGCGGAATACAAATCGTGACTCCCCCGCGCGACGTTGGCCCGAATGCGAATGCCTAATGACGAATTGCTGTTATCGTCGCCGGCCGGCTGTGTTGTAAAAAAAGAGAGGAAAAAAAAAAAGAATGCTTACTCCGCGAGTTTGTTTGAAAAATCAGAACGGCGAACAGCTCGGAGCAAAGACCTGAGGAATGTTTTTCTTGCCTTTGAGTAGGAATACATTCATGCTGCGTATAATTTTCTATTCAATTTGTCTGATTCTTTTCTTCCACTAAAAGGAAATAAAGCGCCAGGCTGCATGAAATATTTTAAACAGACTGCAGACTTATCGACCGAGTAACCGACGCATGATAATCGCACACTTTGCTCTGCGATCAACGTTGAAAACTGTTTCAAAACACCTACTGTTGAAGACTTATTGTCAGGTGGTCAATTTACAGATGTACCAAGCTGCACAATACGCATAGTTCGTAGAATTTCCGTTAAAATTAACATATCATAGCGCTATAATCTTGATAAGTTATACTGAGCGCAATCATATTTTGAAAAATTGGTAGTCATAGATGCTTAATTTTGTTATATATTCGTATGCCTCAGTGTGGAATAACATTTCTTATTTATTCTGAATGCGATGACTTTCTTTTGAAATATTGGTTTCAAACATATTTACACCAAGATTTCAATACGTATGAAAAAAAACTAGTTCAATGATTAAGAATTACGATGAAAAACGGTATCTTTCTTGCTCCTAATTGATCACTAATGAGGTAATTAGTTGACCATCCATACTAATCTTAGGCAAGAGCTACATCTCACATTACATTATCTTCTGAGTAAATCAAAATATCCCATACAACTGAAAATACTCTACAAATACTAAGCTATTATAAATAAGATTTTTCCTATATAAAAATAAACGGCTCTAGTCAAAATACAATTGCTTGCAAATTCTAATCGCTGTGCTTGTGAGTTATTACCGCGTCGTCGTGCTCATCCTGAAGCTGATCCTTATCGCCCGGGCCCCAGAGCTCGTGGCTACCGTCACCAGTGCGCTGGACACGCTTCTTTATCATGTCCGTCGACACGGTCTTGAGGTCGTAGGCCCAGCCTATCTTGGCGAACAAGTCGATAAACATGGTCGTGAAGTTGTACCAATAACCTCCGAGCTCGGCCGTCTTATAGTCCCAGGGGAAGGTATGGTGGTAGTTATGCCAGCCCTCACCGAGAGCCAGCATGGCCACGCATCGGTTTTGCGCTGGATTCATAAACCTGGAACGAGACGATGATCAAAATGGATTTTTGTGAAATAAAAAGCATATTTTATTATTTTGTTTACGTTTTGCATACCTATTGTATGGCTTATTTCCAATGAGATGAGCCACTGAATTGACCATCCAGGTGATGTTGAGGGTAAACGCATAACGAAGCAGAGTCGGGATGTAGAAAGCGTTTACAAAAGTTTCGTTCCAAAGGTACATTGGTATGACGGTTGGCAACACGAAACATAATATTGGCATCAGTATCATGTAGTACCTATTATAGGACAGTCAAAATGAGCGAACACACATTTTTAAAGTAAAAAGAGCCAATGGATTATGGATCGAGGAAAAACGCACTTTTTCTGGAAGACGAGGATCGGATCGTTATACAGGTCGCTGAGATCGATGCCCTTGCCCTTCTCCTTGACGGCAGGATGCTTGCGACAGAGCAGCCAGCCAATGTGGCAAAAGAAAAAGCCTCTCTTTGCATTGTGAGGGTCTGCATCAGTCTCACTATACTTATGATGAAGACGATGGTCCCTAGCCCAATCCATGGCTGCATCCTTAAATCGTTTTGAATATGAAATAGGTAACAATAAAAATAATTTTCGACTAGCAAAGCAATGACTTTGCAGATGCTTCAGGTCCACAGACTCACCTGGAAGGCTATGGTATTGAAAATTGTGAGGATTAGACGGAGCGGCCTCTTGGCCTTGTACGAACGGTGAGACCAAAGTCTGTGCGCGCCAGCCGTTATTCCGAGAGCGCTTATTTGATACAGAAATACAGCTGAAACGAGAAAATTGCATTTGTTGACTTCGTAAAACGTAATTTTTGCGAATAGGAAAATTAGGTGAATGCTCACCAAAAACTGTCGTGAAGATTTTGGCGGAGGTGAAGATCAACCACACTCCATAGAGGGAGGCGATGTGCAGAGCGGCAAAGAGAATAATGTTCCTCCAGACCAGCTGACGTTTGTACTTATACTCAGTCTGAGCTGGACCACTTTTTTCGGCTGGCTCATTTTCCGCTCGATTTTCAGTTTCTCCTTCCGGAAGGGCGTCGTTTTCGAAGAGCACACCAGAAGCACCCAAATCGGTTAGCGACGATGAGGTGACGTTTGGCGCCATTTTTACAATCCTCCGTGCGGTACTGAAAAAGTTTGATAAATATTCAACAGTGATTCATTATTCATGGAACTTGGTGTATTCATTTCAATTAGGCAATGAGCATGCGCTTTTAAAAATTCAAACCGCTTTTTAATTGCTTATTACCGAGGCTTACGAGCCTAATGAAACGTGAGCCCGCAAAATATTTCGTCACCAACTTAACGACAGTTAAAAAGAATTTTGAGGCAAAGCACCGGCAACCATTTTAGTAAATCAGGATTGAAACAGTCTATCGTTCGAAATACATTTTTCGCTGATGTGAGTAAGCACATGAAACGATTGCGGCCGATATATTTTAGAAGCCTGAGGCACAGGTCATCAAATTTAATGTCTTGCAACAAAATAACTCCAGTGAAATCATTAAGATAATTATTCATATCACAAAAATTCCTCAACATCTGCGCATAATATTCTTTCGGAAATACATACACGCACGGATAATAATTTTTGCTGTGCACGAATGACCTACAGTTGGTGGAGGAGTGTCCTTGAAACGTGTCAAACATGAAAAAAATTAAGATCTGTCCAGTTGTCAAAAAGGCGTCACTTTTGTACACTTACATACCTACTATGTTTACATGGCTATTTCAGCTGCGCAGGTATATGCAGTTTTTTTACGTGTACCGTTAAATCCCGATCAAGTTTTGCAGAAAAGTACGCCGATTAACAATTAATGATAATACGTTATGTATTTTTCACTTTAAATTTCTTGCAGGGCTTTGGTGTATTCAACGAGACACGAAGTTTTACGTAAAAATATATCTTAAGAACCGGAAAATCCTTATATACATTCCTAATGCAACCGGCAGAGAAAAGAAAGGGTACGAAAAATAGAAGTCAGGCCACGTCATGGTAAAAGAACACTTCGGCGAAATTAATTCCAGCTAGTAACAATAAACCACGAAGGCATGCGTGCACACTTTGCGATTAAAAAAAATCACCTGATCTCTTTGGATATTTTTACGACACACGCGACGCACATGTCAAAACTTGTATTGGCTTAACCGCCAAGCCACCGCGCCGTGCTTGTGTACATGTTTTACTTGTTGACTTGTAGCCGATTGATTATACCGAAAATGCTCGCCATTGCAATCGATTTTGGAGCGTTTAAATTTAATCACTACACAACAATGAACAGTTGAACGCATGCAGAGTACTTATATGGGTATAGTTGGGTACATACATTGGGTAATCACCTTCACTTCTGGGTAACTCGAGTGCTACCCGTGGAAATTATTCTCCACGCGCACTGAAGATGAGAAAAATGGGTCACTTCACTAATGTTAACTCCGGACTTCGTATGTGCACCTCCACAGATGAATTGACTGAGTTCACTGAGTCAGAGATTAAGTAGAGGACAGCGTGATTATATCCTGAAACGTGAGTCGCTGAGCGCACGCGGTGACTCGGGACTCGGGGCCTGCAGGTCTAATCAGCGCTTCGTCTGCTCCGTCGTATATGAAAATGAAATTAGTTTTTCTCCGCTTGGGAGTGGTGGCGCTTTTTTGTTTGTGTGCGTTTACATGCAGGTGTCGGATTTTCTTTCGAAGACGTCATTTGAAAACTTGAAAACTCGCCCTGATTTAGGGTATTTTGTATTCTTATATTGTTGACGCTAAAATCATTGTTGTTATTGTTTGCTATAATTGTTACACTAAGACTTTGAAGAATGTATCATACTGAACAGAAACTACTTTAGAAATTGGGAAATAATTAAGTGCGCGTGGAAAAAACACCATTAAAGTGTCCAGAAAAAATGGGACTGTATACAATTTTCAGACATCTTACGAGCTCTACAGATTCCATGAAACATTAAATTAAAGTATTTTTCACAATCCGCGTAGTGCAGAGCGTTAGCTTACTACTACGTGTCGATATAATATAATATAAAAGCAGCCAGAGAGCCTTTACCGCTATATATAGTTCGGGTCTTTGAGTTTCAGGCGCTTGTGTGAAAAAACGGGAGGGAAAATAGGAGAGAAAAATATGGGATCAAAAGACAAGGCAGGAAGCAAGTATAATGGCGACGTTGATTACGATGATGGTGTGTGTTTCGTGCGAAAAATAAAGAAAATAAAGACACACAAAGGGATGGACTTTTTCTTCATCCTACATGCTCTTCTGCCAATTAATTTTATGCGCGTCGTCCATAGTATTATTTTTTTTTATCAATATTAAAGTTCATCCTTCATTTTCCCGATGGCATCTCGATCGTTTAATTTGTTTTTTTTTTAAATTTCACTTCGAGATCATCAGCGCTGGGACCGAATAAACAAAAAAAAGTATCCGTAACTTTTGGCATCATCCGCGCTTCCCCAAACAACAAATTATCCCGTCAATTATACGGCCGCCGAAAGCGTGACTGCACATTCGCGGATAATGGACGGATGTATAGAAAGGGACAAGCAGACACAGCTATATACATATATTATGCGGACGAGATTACCCCGGGGTCGCAATTTCCATACAATTTCGTCAATCCTATATATGTAGCGCCACGGGCACCCGGCAAATTCAGTCGGTGTGCTTTTGCTGAATTTTAAATCGATCTTGTCAATGGCACGTGCAGCGCGCCGATGAGAGTCGTGACGTCGAAAATTTAGCGAAACTTCGGCCCCCGAAAAACTTGCCGGCCAAACGAGCAGTATGTAGTTACCCGCGCGCACGGAAGCCCTGCCTCGGAGGCCGCGGGTCGGCCCAGTTTACGCGAAATTAATCAACGATACTTGAACCTATACACGCGGGCATTGCATTGCACGCGCGCGTAGGTACGTTATACGAGCGCAGCAGCCAAATCGACCGGACGCGCGGAAAATTAAATACCCTCAGCCGCTGCTGCATCAACCCCCGGCCGCACCAGCGCCCCCCCTCTTCGCCCGCCCCCTGTCCCCCCTATCACAGTTTGTGTTGCCCCCCCCCCCCCCCCCGTCTGCAGCGACCGGCGAGTCAACGACGCGCCAGCAATTTTCCCGGATTTTCTTTATATTCCGGCCCCTCTCGATTCGGGATGATGACGACGAAGACGACGACGACTGCGGCAGTTCAATCACGAGGCTCTATATCTCGTCTGTATGTATATGTATGTATTATTCGGGGACCAGAGAGAGACCGTCTGCAGCGCAATCAGAAAGAAGCTCCGGGCTGCCAGCAACTGCTGCAGGTATATATACATAATCAGGAAAAGCGCGTATAAACGTAGACGTTGAATCTCGGAGCGGTGGTATATTATAGTATAGGGATCGAGACGTCGCTGCAAAGCCTCTACTCCTCACTCTCTCTCTCTCTCTCTCTCTCGAGAGAGAGAGAGTAATCAAATGAAAACCACCAAGTAAGATCATTCCGCTGTACTGCGGCAGTGGCTGGCTGAAGCGATTGCGTAATAAAATGTTGCATCTCGTCACAAGGACGGGTAAATTAATTGCTTCCTCCTCGAGACGCCTCGATCCCGATCGTCCCTCTATTTTCCCATTCATCGTGGCCTCCTTCTTTCGCTCAACTTATTCGTTCATTCTCGTATTATTATTTTTTCTTTCATACATTGATTCTCATGGTAAAAAGAGCAGACGTTGTGTAAAAATGATGACGCGGTAAAAGCTGATGAGCCGGAAAGTGAGGATGATAACAATAATAATAGAGTACCGTTCCTTTTTCGCGGAACGGATGGGTTTGGAAAACGTGGGAGGCAAGACCGAAAAAGAGCAAAGAGGGGCACACCGCTGCACGTGTACATATATAGTTGTGGATTTGATGACTCGCGGATCAAAGAATTTCGCATTGTATATATTATACTTTTATCCGGTCCAGGCTAGCTTGTACATGCGGTATACCTTTGCAAGAGTTTTTCATGAGATATCCCGCGCAGATACACGCGCGCCCTTTGGCTTTGCTCGCGTCTTTAATTTTTATTTATTACTTTCGCTTTTTCAGTGACGATTCGGAACTACTTTCTTTAATTATAACGTTCGTGCATCAATATATGTATGCGAATTTAATGTGTGCAGTTCAAATTAGTTTTCCAAGTCCCCCGCGTATACGTTCGAGCGAAACTGAAGAGCGTTTATTTTTTTCATTTTTACGAACAAGAAACTGGTAATTCGAATTTTTCTGGACGACAACTGTTCCATCGACTTATATTTTTCCAAACGCCGCGGAATCGAGCAATTTTTTTTTTTATAACGACCAAGCACACCGCATTCCGGAAAAAATCCGAGCTACCAGGTATTTTTCCGCGCGGAAATGTCTCCCCGTATACGCGTTCGGACGATTTTGGTGTTCATGCTGCGCTTTACGCGCATGCAGCGAAAGAAGCTCAAAAATGTTATTCGCACGACGTTGTAGCAAGTACAGTGTATACTACACACGCGAGCTGTGCAGCAAAGCACGATATTCGTATTCACGCACGAGCACCTGCACCGGCGACACGGGAGCAAAAATCCGCCAGCGGCGCGGGCGGGATACACAGGTGTAAAAAAGCACTAATTTCTCTCCGAGCTTGTAATAACGCGTGTATACGATAACTCGGGCGAAACGACTCGTTAATGCTGCAGCAACGTGTACCATGGCTATACGTATACATTATACGAGAGGGGGTTGGCTGTGACAAGAGGCGTAGGCGTTACCGGCGACGACGCGCTCTCATTGTACAGAGGAGCCGAGCGAGGGATTCACGGCTGATTGCCCGCGGCGTCGTCGCGGCGTCGTCGCCAGTCGACCGAAAAAAAACCCCGTGCCGTTG
>JAPYYV010018336.1:0-16368 GCA_030522625.1 Copidosoma aretas | reverse complement strand
GTTTAATTAAAAATATAGAACATACATATTATAGCATAGATTATGCCAAATATAAAGGAAGTGATCGTACGGATGATAATATAGATATAAATTTCCCAACAGAAACTTTAAATAACATACACGAAGGTTTACCACCGCACATTCTAAAAGTAAAAGTAAATGCAATCGTCATGTTGATAAGAAATTTGAGTATAGCTGATGGTTTATGTAATGGCACAAAGTTACGTATTACAAAATTATTCAAGTATAATTAAGAAGCCGAAATAATAACAGGAGATAAATCAGGTAATAAAGTATTCATACCAAGGATAACTTTAAACACTGGCAATAATTCGTCTTTGCCCTTTATACTGTATAAGAAACAGTTTCCGTTAGTTTTAACTTTTTCAATGACTATTAATAAATCACAGAGTCAGAGTTTCAATAAATTAGGCTTTTACTACAAAAGACCTTTATTTTCATACAGTCAATTGTAGGTATTATTGTCAAGATGTAGAAATCCTGAAGAAATATTTATACAGAATGGTTCTGAGAACAAGTCAAACATTGAAAATAGGGTATGGAAAGAAATTTTTGATGATTAATAAATTCTTTTTTTTTGTGAAATAAGTTTATTATAATTTTTTTATTAAAAATTTATACTTCCTTTTTTGTCCCTTAAAAAAAGATAGAACATATTTTATTTAGCGACACATTTTAAATATACAAAAATTAGTCGAAAAAATTGAATTTTCTTAGAAATTTTTTTTTAATTTAGAAGTTGGATAGTTTTATTACTTTAGTTTTTATTCTAATACAAATATGTACATTTTTATACTACAAGTAAGAACTTAGGAGAAAGAACTTATATTTTCCATCTCCTAATAGTATTAATTTTGATATATTATTATGTTACATATTCGTAGTAAATATACAATTGATACAAGTATGAAGTTAGTAGAAACATTATTGTACCTCATAATAATTAAATATCGACATATTATGTATTTGTCAAATGGTGTATGCATTTTATAATGAAACAACATTCATCAGAAAATACATAATATACGATGAGTTTCAGTTAAAATTATTTGTATGAAAAAATGTAAAAAAAGGTGAGTAAACCAAGTATAAAAAATATAATTCAAATACTCACCATATTATGTAAATTTTTATACTACTTTTTTAATATTTAACTTACAAATGAGAATGTTTTGGACCCAATAGCTGTAAAATTTTAAAATAAGATGCTTGGAAAATAATCATAATCTGTTTTTATATTATAACAATTGATGTATTAGACAAATACTTGTATTACACAAACCTTAATGTTAAATTAGTTTATTTTTTAGTTATTATATATCGTTTTTTTGGGGGGTAGGCGCGCGAAGCGCGCAGGGGTAGAAAGCCCTACTATTGTGTATATATATATACAAGGCTTAACAAATAATGAAAAATAATTTTCAATATTAAATGTTTATTCAATTATATAAAATCATATAATATTTTGCTTACCACTCGATGTATAGCGTATTCTCTCTTTTTAAGGTAGTGCTGTCATACAATTGTTCTATAATAATTCGTACACATTTGTATTTATACCTCAAATGTGTTAGAATTTAAAAAAAAAATTGTTTACCTCTTTGATACCAAGACATATCGGAAATTAGAGAAATTGCGGGTATGATGTAACGTCGACTAAAACTGCTCCATTTGTCCGACTATATATTTATGCACCCTTTGGGGTACCTGTAAAAATTGTTATTTTTTAGCCTATTAGGCTTTCTGATTAAGATATTTCGTATTTTTAAATATTCCGAGGCCATGTGTGCACAAAACCAAAAATAATTATTTCTGCATACTTGTGATGATTTCCTAAGCATGCTTTTTATTTTTTCAAAATTTTTCTACATCAATTCGATATAGATACATCCAAAACACTGGAAATTAAAGTTATGTTTTTACATCAGAATTACCTCTCTATTTATGCTTTGCGATGATTTTTTTTTTTCCTTTACAAAACCTATAAGAATTGTCATTTTTAATGTCGCGCATTTCCAAATAGTTTGAGGTTAAGTCATAATAACAACCCCTTTAATTAGCAATAGGCATCTGCATCAATTTGCTGAGCCTGCAAAAATTTTTTGGTAATTTTTACCGTATTTAAATAAAAATAAGAACAAGTATTTGCACGTGTGTATTACACACACAGGCGCTCACACTTACAAACATTTACACAGACATCCAAACGTATGTACATACGTACACACAAATACACTTAATACACGGTATACATAATACACTATACATTGACGATATAAGTGGCGGAATCTCAAGCAGAACGGTGAAACTGGAGCGGTCACCGATCCACTTATGTTGCCTAACTTTAAAATTTTTGAAAGAATAAGACGCAATAAAAATAAAAATAATTTATCCATAGAATCTCATATGAATGATCTAATGATGAAAAAAAGGCGACTCTCTCTCTTTCTTTTCCCATGCCTATTCGTACGGTAAAATAATGTAAGACTTTGATTTTAAAGTTACCAAAAAAATTATTTGATTAAGTAAACAAAATAAATAATTAATTGTGAAAACAAATTATTTAATAAACAGTAAATACACATTTTAGATAAACAATAAGTCATGGCCGACAGTAGAAGAGGCAGTAAAAGTAGTCTGAAAAGGATAACTCGTGGGTAGATGGATACGGTGCTTGGCTCACATCGAGGAGGTCGTGTGTTCGACTCTTGTGAAGTGTTTTTTTTTCTTGTTTAAGGAATCGAAGAATTAAAATTTACGTTCGTTACACATTTTATAGATAGATAAAATAGGTATCCACATTCACTTCTGTTACAGATTTCGTAAATCACTTCCGTTAGACATTTTAGAGAGAGAGGGAATGTTGAAATCGTTGATTTACCCCCCCCCCCTCCTCAAGCATAACGCGCCTATGGAAGTATAACTTAAAAAAATAGTTTGACAAATTAAAATAGTTTAAAAATGTTTTGATAATGACTGTTTAAAATACTTAAGAATTCGTTGAAGGAAGACTGGAAATAATATTTTTAAGTACATATCGACGCTTCCTCGGGCATATGAAAGTCGCAAGATATATTGCAGGGAATGTGGTAATAACACGACACGTGAAAATCTCGCTCATAAGCACGAGATTAGCAATATACTCCAATCGTTAACACATACATGTATACTACCATGTTAAGGGCGGAATCTAATTAAGAATATGTTCATGCATATTGTTAGGGACAGACTTGCATTACATTTTATAACAAATTTTGGGGATAACGGTAGGATACCTGGAAATCATCCCCTAGAAGATGCCTGAATCGATAAAATCCTGCAAGAAATAGGCACATGACTATGCAGGATGTTCTGCAGTAAATGCTTCAGAAAATCATTTCCTTTGACCTGGATGGTATAGTAAGGAAAGGCCATCTTGTGTGAGTAAACAGTTTTCTCGACGTGTAAAACTTATACTGATCTTCAAGAAATAAACTTATTAATTTCAACAGTGTATTCCTGATAAATAAGCAAAAAGACAGTGATTATGAGAAAGATTATGTTCATTAACTGAATTTCAAATGTACTGGAAGCATTTATTTATTTAGCCGCGATGCTCATAACTATCAAAAACATCAATTGCGCAATATCAATCATAGAAATATAACAAACATTAAATGATTCAACTAATCTTATCCCGCAGTTTAACAATAAAGATTTACCGAACTCTATTTTTATGTATACTAATCTCTCGCAATATTTGGCGATCCTGAGGAAAAAGATCTCTTCATCAAAGATTATTACAAAAATTTCTAGTGTTATAGAAAAAAATTAATAATAATGATAAAATGAAAAGAATCAAAGAGTAAAAAGTTATTTTGTACTCTATGGTAGTTATTGCTATTTTAACAAGCTTTCATTAATACAAGTCGTTTTATACATGTCTAATGCTAGGTGGTTGGCGCGCAAAGTGGGGGGGGGGGGGGGAAGCCCCACAAGTACATATACATATATAAGTACTATTTTTCCTCAAAATTGTCACGTCAACTAAATTTACATGGTACTATTTCATAAGACTACGTATACGTGTATGAGTCATGAGAATGCGTTGAATAATACTAAAAATAATTCGATTCGACCTTTTTTTTTAAACCAATGAAATTTTCGAAGGTATTTTTACGATCTGGGCACTAACGTATTCTTCAAGAATTCTTTACGTCTAAATTCTGCTAATTGTGTAGACTCTTCGATAATAAACCATATTGGCCTGCTACGGAAAGTATACATTTCTCGGATCCTTTGTGTTGCCTGAACTTGTCTGGATACACACCTTGTAACACAACTTAAATGGGCCATCGACATAAGCGTCCAGTAGCAGTGGAATTCTCTTATGATACTTAAGGGCAAACAAAAAACTATTCCTATTTCGCAATTTATATTTAAATTCATTATGAATTTATAATACTTACATACTATTAGATATGTATGAAAATCAAGAGTGAGAGTATCATTTTTATGCTTATTTTTAGAATAGCATTTATTTCCATGCAGCACACTTCTAAACTAGAGGGCTCATACGTAGAACAACCATAAAATAAAAGATGAATGTAGACTAATTAAAAAAGATGATGAATCGAAATTGACGGAGAGACTGAATAAATTGTACCTTATTTTATGGGATGGGCGGGCCAAGGTGGTAGTTGCTGGGAGGAGGGAGCGATTTTTAGAAAAAATAATAATTATATGTATGTACAAGTAGGGCTTTCCCATCAGCGCGCGCCGCGCGCCCACCCCCATACTTCCAAAATGAGACCAAAATTGAGATAACAAAATATTTTAAGTATAACATTTAGGCCGGAAATATAACTGGTGAAAGAATTAGGAACATACTATTTATTCCAAGAATAACTTCATTCACCGGCCCTTCCTCTTCATTACCTTTAACTTTATACAGAAAACAATTTCCCTCACAGTTAGCATTTTCTTTGACTATAGATGAGTCGCAAGGTCAAAATTTCGATAAATTAGGTTTGTACTTAAAAAAGCCATTATTTTCTCACGGTCAATTGTGTGTTGCACTATCTAGGTGCCAAAATCCGGAGAATACATTTATCTAAAATGAATTAGAAAATTCTAAAGAAATAGAAAATTTTGTTTGGAGTGATGTATTTTATGATTTGAAGTGATACAACGCAAATATTGATAATTTTGACCAAGAAATGATAAAATTACACTTATAACAAAATTTTTTTCGTCAACCAATCCGTACTAACGTATACACACTAAAAAACACATATACATGGAATGCATAGCAAGTCTACCTCCACGTGGTGCATTCTGGGTAATGCTGAATGGCTTTCCCTAACTTGAAACTTACTGCATTTATCTTCAATTAATTATCAAATAAAATTTTTCCATATTTTGTTACTTCTATATTATGATGCACTTAATAATGATAAATGTATCGATGTGTACTCAAAAATTTGTCTTCCAGTCTTTCTTTAACGAATTTTGAAGTATTTTCAATAGGAATATTTAAAACATTTTTTAAACTATTCCAATCTGTCAAACTATTTTGATTTTTCTAGAAATATTTGATCTTCTTTTTTTATAGGTAACAATATTTATTTGTCAAAGAAAATTGGAAGTTCTTAAATTATTTATAATCCCTCGATCTTTAAGACTAATCAATAAGTTAAACGATTAAATAAAAATTTTCTGACGCACTCACACATTAGAAGGCCATAAAAGACTGTTGAATAATATTTCTAGTACATAGAAAAAAGCAAATGGTGTTAAAGAAGACAGAGAATTATAAAAGGGTGGAAACTACGAAGTAGGTATTCTATATTATAGATTTGTTAATCATTCTTATACTTTTTTTCGGTGCCAGAAAGGGGGGGGGGGGGTAATGGGGGCCAATCTATTTTTGATTACAAGAAAAACCATAACTTTTTTTTTTTTGCAAGCGTGTAGAACCCTTGGGGGGTTCGATTGGAGATTCGTGTGGCAATTGTTGAGGGCGCAGTAAAATATATTAAATGATTTTATGGATAGCAAAATGCAGTTAGACAATCTTCAATACATTTTAAATTGTAGGATAAAAAAAGCGAAGTAACACAACACTGTCAATATAGACCAGACCATTACAAGGCTTAATATATTACGATTCTACAATTCTATATCTCAGATACATTATTAGGATCAAAAATTAAATGTTCTAAATGCAATCCATGATGTGGATCTGTCTATTTACCAAATAAGTCATGCGGGCCGAACAGAACATCTCACGGGGCCGTTGTGTCCATTTTTAACGAGTTTTGCTCATTTCATCGTAAATTTGACATTGTTATTGCCCTCCAAACTGGGATAAACATTAGGGCAATATTTCTAAACTCTACATAAATACAATAAACAATGCTACAATCTGTAGCTAATTATATCTACGTTTTGTCTTATTCCTCTAGGCTATGTGAAGAAGTGACTACTGCTGCTATCAGTACTTTTCGATAATATTTGATAATTTAAGAGGAATATAGGGGTTGATGGATTATTGGCTTTTTTTGGTTGATCTATGGAAATAAGCAACGAACAAAAGGTTTTCAGCTGCAATCGTTCGTGCGCGGCAGTGTTCGAGGATGTTAGAGAGTTGTTGTGCTTATTAAGAAATTGTTTTTTATTGGGTGACTTCGATCATGATCGGGTGATCTTTGGTAATAAGAAACGGGAGAAGTGGCTTCGGCTGCAATCGGTTGTTCTCGGCAGTGTACGACAATGTTACAGGGTTATTAGGATAATTGAAATAAGGGAGAGGGGGCAGTACGGACATCACAACTTAACCAAGCTCCCATTAATATTTTTTCTAATTAATGTTAGTGATCAAGGGTGCATCTTATAGCAGAAGACCTGTAGAATAGTATTTAATAACATGTGATCTTATATACATATATGCCTTGATGGTGAATATTTTAATCAAGTCGAATTATTATAATTGACTATACTATCAAGTGTTGCGCTCATTATTCGATATTTTATCGATCTATGTCACGCGTTTTTTTTGCGAAAACAACGATTTCCGTTAAAAAATTGTCAATTAAAAATCAACAGAACAATGAAAAAAAGGCTTGCTCTGGCTAGGGCAGTATTTAATAACATTCTCATTTAATCAAGTGAACAATAGTATTGTAAAACATAATTCATACTACCTCCAAAAAAATACTACCCTGCCTTCCTACGGGGCAAAGCGGATCTCAGGGTGGGGCAGCGTGGGCACGGACAATGAAGAAAGAGATTTGTAGGTGTAGGTAACTATATTTATGTTTGACACCGTTTGTAGGTTAGCTGGTACATATTTATGAATAAGGTATTTATATTTCATGTTTATTGGATAAAATAATAAATTTTTATAATTTCTACTAGTAGCTATTTTATTGTTATTTTAAACTTTTACCAAGTGACATTACTGAAATATTAAAAAAAAAGTTCAATAATCTCTTTTTACGTTCAAGTAGAACATTTATTTAATTAGCAATACAATACTTCTAATTAGCAATACTTTAGGTTGTTTTTCATCACATAGTTGTTGGAAATTGAAACCTCGCGCCCAAATATCCAAACTAATAAGGAGCGCATACGTGTATACTAAAATAGCTAATAGCGACGCTCTGTGTAATTACCTTGCACCAGCAGCTCGCTGCTGCTGCTGTCGGTCCGCCTCGCACGCTCGTACTTACTAGCAAGTTGCTCTGCGCTTGCACTAATCATAGTTAGACTCAATCCGTCTGTAACGCGAGTTATAATTCAACAAGGTTTATCGTCAGCTGTATTTTTAAACGTTGTATTTGATTTATTATGATACAGTCCTTATTAATGAGAGTTTCAGTGTATGTGTGAAGTGTGGTTATTCCCTCTCAAATTTTTCAGTGCTCCTCCCAATCCGGCTCCTATTCTCTCTAATACAGTCCACTCAGTCAATTTCAAACATTCAATTTCGAACATTGTCCTTCGAGCTGGATTGGAGGGGGCTGAGTTGTGAGAGATTTTCTCTTTACGTGCTTTATTTACACGTGGCTCTTCGGCCATCTTGGCCTTTGTTCTTGTCGGGAGTCAAGGCGGACGCGGTCGATGCACCGGTGCGTCGTCCGTTCTTAAGGCCACTTCCTTTTCACTCTCACACACGCGCGTACTTCATGAGCACGGCTCTCTTGAGTCAGTTCGTAGCCGTTCGCCATTTTTTGGATGTTTGTCCCGTCGGCGCTGTTGCTGCCTGTACTGCGGGCCGTCAGCATGCCGCCATTTTGGCTGGCCGTCCTAGGCTGTTTACCGCAGTGCTCTGCATTACTGCGATTGCTGCGTCAGAGAGAAACATTACGACAGTGCCAGTGCCAGCCTGCTGGCCTTTTGACATCACTGCTGCTGCCTGCTCTGCGGACCACGCTTCGCTGCAGCCGCCAGCTCTGCTGACCTTTGTTGTCGCTGCTGCTGCGTGCTCTGCAGGACTCTCTGTTGCGGCCGCCAGCTCTGCTGGCCCTGTAGACGTTGCTGCCGTTGCCTGCTCTGCGAGCCTCTCTGTTGCAGCCACCAGCTTTGCTAGCCTTTGTCGTCGCTGCTGTTGCCTGCTCTGCAGGCCTCTCTGTTGCGGCCACCAGCTCTGCTGGCCCTGTGGACGTTGCCGCCGTTGCCAGCTCTGCGGGCCTCACTGTTGCAGCCGCCAGCTCTACTGGCCTTTGTCGTCGCTGCTGTTGCCTGCTCTGCAGGACTCTCTGTTACGGCCGCCAGTTCTGCTGGCCCTGAGGACGTTGCCGCCTTTGCCTGCTCTGCGGGCCTCACTGTTGCAGCCGCCGGCTCTGCTGGCCTTTAGGGTTTCTGCAACCGTCAACAAACTAGTGGTTGGTGTATCGATATATACTTAGTGAAATTTTTAGTTTTTTGACTTTCTGTATGTGAACAGTTAATGTTAGTGGCCGCTTTGTTTATGCGTTAATACTAAGTAATTGAGTCTCTATTTGTCGGTGTCCTTGGTCACGGTGACTTTTCAAGAAAATTTAAAGTTAATTGTTGGACTCAAGCTAACTCAAACGTTAAAGGTCAGTTTTTTAATTTTAAATTAAGAATCTTAACTTGATTGCTTATTTGAATACTGTTTTGGTCTGTCATAATGGAGGTTCTTTTTGAAAAACAGATTACGTTATTGAATAAAATAAATAAAGCCTTTGCTGATTTCAAAAAACTTGGGCAAGCCAAGATGACAAGGGCCAGGCATCTTCTAGGCTTCAACAACTCAAGGTTACTTATGAGTCATTTATGGCCACTCATGCTGAGATTATGAGTACCCCCCCCCCCTTACCAGCTAGCCAGCTAGTCACGAATATTTCAAGTATTCTATGTATGACCAAGCTGAGGATTATTTTTATTCGGTGCAGGGTGATTTTGAGGATTATTCATCGTCTTTTAGTGATCAGATTAACCCTGGCTCCTCTCCTCAGCCTAATCCCACTGCTGGTTCTTACAGTTATTCGTCGCTGCCACCAATAGAATTACCTTATTTTTCTGGTGATTTCTTGACTTGGGAAAAATTTCGCGATGTGTATAGGGCTGTTGTACATAGAAAACAGGAAATTCCGACTATCATTAAATATCAACATCTAAGGGCAAGGCTGATGGGTGAGGCCTCGGACCTTATTAAAAATATTCCTCTATCTAAAGAACATTAAGAATTGTGATTTTAAAGCTAGATGTCAACGTTGTAATTTACAACACCATACAGTTATGCACAGAGATAAATCAACCTCTCCAACTAAGATCAGCCCAACTAGCTCCAAAAGTAAGTCCCTAGCCTTTAGTAAGGATTCTGAAAAGGACAAGCACGTCTTTTCTACTAATGTTAGTGCTATTTGCAGTCTTGTCCCGACAGAAGAATAAGATATCCTAAAATACTCCTTGCTACAGCTAGGATTTATATTTATGCAATTGATAATACCTGTATATTGGTAAGAGCGCTAATCGATCAATGCTCACAGAGCTCCCTCATATCGAAGTCACTTTGTGAGTTACTCAAACTTAAACAGCAAAAGGTTGACATGACATTGACTGGAGTTGGTGGAGTGGTGTCTTTGGCGACCAATAAGCGTGTTAGTCTTGGATTTCGACCTCATTTTAATTCAAGTTTTGAAAACTCTGTTGAGGCTGTGGTCGTACCGAAGATAACTACCTATCGACCCCCAGTGAATAGTAACCTGATAGATTTGTCCTGTTACGATGATATAACTTTAGCTGATCCTAAATTTTACAATTTTGATAAGATTGACATTCTTCTTGATGCTTCAGTTCATGCCTTGATTATTGGGCGAGGGGTTCGAAAGGCTTCTAACGATTTGCCTATTGCTTCAGCCTCACAGTTAGGCTGGCTGTTGTCAGGCCCTATCCAGACACATTCATTTTGCTATAAGGTTGACCATTCTCTGGTTATGATCAATGTCGAGGAGGTCCGACTAAATAAATTAGTTCAGAAATTTTGGTTAATTGAAGAACCTACTCCCCTACGTCCTAAGTTGACCAAAGAGCAATTAGAATGTGAAGAGTTTTTCTCCAGTACTCATTCTCGTGATGAAGATGGCAGATACATTGTCCGCTTACCCTTTAAAACCAAGCCAACGCAGCTTCATCTTTTATATCGACAGTCCTATCAGTCCGCTGTGGCAATATTTCATCATTTAGAATCCAAGAGATCATTACTGAGGTGGGATCTGTAGTTTATTAACTCCATCATAGAGTTTTTAAAAATGATAAGTTAAGAGTCGTGTTTAATGGTTCTGCCGTTTGCAACTCAGGTGATTCACTTAATTTGCTCCTACATTCAGGTGAGAATCTGCTTTTGCATTTACATGATATTATACTTAAGTGGCGATTTTACAAGTTTGTATTTACATCTGATATTGAGAAGATGTTTCGGCAGATCTTAGTTGCTCCTAAAGATCAAAAATATCAAACCATTTTATGGCGACCAAATCAATTTTCCCCTATGAAATCATATGCTTTAACTACAGTCACTTACGGTTTGACTAGTTCACCCTATCTCGCGACTCGTGTACTCAGACAGCTGGCAAAAGATTACTCTGTAACCCATCCCTTAGTTGCTCAGGTCATTTGTGAAGATTTTTATGTAGATGATTGCCTATCTGGTGGTCACACCGTGGGAGAGGCAGAAAATAAATGTCAGCAGTTGATTGAGTTATGCAATTTGGTTGGATTTCCCTTGAGGAAGTGGTCTTCAAACTCATCTGAAGTTTTAATTGATGTACACGTTGAGCACTTAGCTAATACTCTAAAACATCTTAAAGATGAGGATGAGATCAATTCTGTTTTAGGTTTGCATTGAAAACTTCATTCTGATAATTTCCAGTTTCAAGTAGCTTCGTGTGATCTTCCTAAAAAATGGACAAAGCGTAATCTTCTAGCTCAGTTAGCTAAATTATTTGATCCGCTAGGTTGGATTGCTCCCGCTATTGTTTGTTGCAAAGTACTTTTCCAATCTCTTTGGTTACTAACTTCGTCATGGGATGATATCTTACCTACTACTGTGATTGAAACTTGGGTACGTTGGTTGACTAAAACTCCTTTGCTTAATCAAATTCATGTTCCGCGGTAGAATCTATATTCTACTGAGTGTGATTCTTTTAAGCTTCAAGGGTTTGCAGATGCATCAAAGAATGCTTATGCTGCTGTCTTATATTTGCGCCTAGTACGTGGAAATGAATTTAACGTATCATTACAACTAGCCAAAATCAAGGTAGCTCCACTAAAGATCCAAAACATTCCGCGATTAGAATTGTGTGCTGCTGAACTTTTATCAATAATAACCAAGCATTTTGTTGAGGTAGTCGCTTTAAAAGACGCTGATATACACCTATGGTCTGATTCCACGAATGTACTCCATTGGTTAAATGGACTTCCATCTGTTGACTCCATTAGCTAAATGGCATTATATCACGTCCAAACAAAATCCTGCAGACATTGCCTCTAGGGGGGTTTTCCCTAGTCAGTTGCTAAATCAAAACTTATGGTATAAGGGTTTAAGGATTTTGCATGAATTATGTCCAGTGTATCCTAAACTAGAGATAAAACTCACTGAACAACCTATTTCTACTGTCATTAGTTTGAATCTTGTAAATAAATCTGAACCTTTTTCGCTTCAAACCCTTCGCTTTGCCTACCGTTGTTTGCATAGAATCAAGCACACGTCGATAAAACCTGCTGCTTATTTAAGTCTCTTGATAGAAGCCGATTTTAAGCCCTCTTTACAGGCTAGTTTACACTTCATGGATATTAATACGTTTATGATTTTTAATACGTTACACCCAAAAATACCTGAGATGAACCTTGCTTGTATGTTTTTGGTTTTTTAACATCAACAGACTCATTTCGCTGCTGACTATCAAGTGTTAATACATAATTAAAATAGGCCATTAGATCAAAATTTACCGTTGTTACACTCTAGTCGCTTGCGAAGTCTGAAACCTATTCTCAAGGAAAGTCTAATTAGAGTTGGGGGTGGCGTAAGTAAAACATTGCTTGACTCTACTGTTAAACATCCTATTGTTTTGAACAGTAAAGGCCATCTTACATTTCTTATTATTGAGTATAATCATCGACTTACTTTACACGGAGGTATACAGTTGACTCTTTTAACAGTACGTCAGACCTTCTGGATATTACGTGTGAGACAAGTTATTCGGTCGGAAATTTCACATTGCATACCTTGCAAAAGGTATTCTTCTCGTAACCAAACTCAACTCATGAGTGATTTACCCAGTTCAGAAGTAATACCATGTCCTCTTTTCCAGAGATCTGGTGTCGATATGGTGGGTCCCTTTGCTGTACGCATGACCAAGCATCGTGGAAAGGGAACGATGAAGGGTTATGTAGCGTTGTTTATATGTCTTCTTACGAGGGCGATCCACCTAGAAGTAGTGGAAGACTACTCTTTGGAGGCCTTGGTTGCCATCTTCCACCGGTTTGTCTCTAGGTGTGGTCATTGTACGGACTTATACAGCGATCAGGGTACCAACTTCGTTGGTGCTAATGCTGAACTGCCTAGAATGTGTCATAGTTTGAATGGTCAGGCTTCCATTGCGAAAGGTATGAACGATACGGGTACTAAGTGAAAAATTTAATCCTCCCTCGGCCCCTCGCTTTGACGGGATATGAAAGTCGGCGGTCAAATCGACTAAATTCCATCTGAAGCGAGTTACAGGTGAACAAATCCTAACTTTCGTCGAATTTTCGACTTTTTTATGTAGTATTGAAGCTTGTCTGAACTCGAAGCCACTAGTACGTCTGACTGACGACCTCGATGATCTTAACCCTTTAACACCGGCTCATTTCCTAATCTTAAGACCATCCTACTTTGTTTCAGAGCCTGACTACTCTAATGACAATATACTCCCTTAGGCGTTGGAAACTTATTTATCAAGATGGTCGTCAGAGTACTTGACTTCCCTTCAGTCTCGGTCCAAGTGGTTAGAGCCTAAGAGATCCTTACAGGTTGGCGACTTAGTCCTCATAAAAAATGAAACAACGTCACCTTGTAAATGGCGTTTAGGGTTAGTAGTTGAGGTCTACCAAGATGCCGAGTCCCTGGTCAGAGTTGCTGAAGTGAAAACTGCTAACTCCACTTTTGATAGACCAATTCATAAATTGATCTTGTTACGTACTATTACTGAACTTAAGTAGAATAATTGGATTGATTTTGTTAAAGTATACAAGGCTTTGTATTATTGCAAATAACAATTAAATCTATTTAAAACTAAGTCTTTCTTTGAGTTTTAAATATTGTTTATTTATTTATGTGTTAATTATAAAATTAATATAGTAAATAGTAGTAACTGCGTTTAGTTGAACGAATACAACTTAATAAATGGAACAAAATGCCAAAAAATTTTTCATTCAATTGCGTTTAACACTTGATTTTCAATTTACAATCGAAAATTTACCTAATTTTTTTTTGGCACAATAGTATTGTAAGTGAACATGCGGTTCGCCATAGGATTTAATACTTAAAATAGTTATAAGTGAGTTATTTATTATACATATATACCACTTCTCCTCATTCTAAATTGTAGTAATTATTGTTTAAGATTCACTACTTTGATCTAATACTGTTCTGACTTCTTCAGATCAACCCGAAGAGAACGAAGTTTTTTATTCAAAAACCTATATCTATTAAGTCTAAATCAGTCGAAATCAGGATGGATCTTATTTTCTTTTTCCTAATATTTGAATTCAATCCAATATACATTACCAATAAATATTGTTGTAAGTGAACATGCAGTTCACATTTAACTTGAAAGATAGATTTAACATTTAGATAAATGGGTTATTTTTGATAAACTCAACATGGCCGAGCCAAGATGGCAGACTATAATTTTTTTTTCTTTAAAATTTGATAAGAACTGCAATACAAGGATTTTTTGGGGCGCTGAATACGATAAAAGGGTTATTTTTGAGAAATTTAATATGGCCGATCAAAAATAGCGGACTAAATTTTTTTCTTTCTTCAAAATTTGATAGAACTGCGACATAAGGGTTTTTTTTGGGTCGCTGGATACAATAAGAGGATTGTTTTTTAGAAATTTAATATGGCCGATCAAAAATAGCGGATAAATTTTTTTTTTTCTTAATCTAATTGGAACTGCAATATAAGGCTTTTCGGGTCGATATTTATAAATAAAAAAATTTTTAAGAAACTAGATATGGCCGAGCCAAGATGACGGACGATTTTTTTTAATTTAAAAAAAATTGCATTGCATAAGTTTTTGTGTCGCTAATTATGAATAAAAAGATGTATAAAGCGAATTTAAAATTGCTGATAAAAGATGGTAGACGAAATTTTACTTATTTTCCTTAAAAATGTATTGCAAAATGTACTAATGCTGTTTTGTAGATCACTAATTGAGAATCAGAGGCTAGTCTTAAGGATTTTATATTATCTGATTTAAGGAGAAAATTGGTTACAAACATGCTGATATAGTTGATGACTATCAAGTTAGGAGAATAGTATCAACAGATGCATATATTTTATTTCTGATCACGACATGCTCATGAGGTACGTGATATCAACAAGCGCTATTGTACGTTATGCATCAGACAGTAACTAATAAAATAAGAAGAGAATTTATTTGTTGACTTTTTAGGGATGAGTTTTTTCTTAACGATAATAAATAAGACTACAAAAAGAGAAAAATAATGTATGATGGCACTTCAACCTCGTTGAGTAAGATAGAAACCTTGCAATTGGTACTATTGCTTCAATTCAAAGAAATCATGTAACAAAGACTCAGTTTTCATAACACTCACAAATATTTAAATCATATATACCTGTATCCTTCTACAAATACTTTCGCTGAATACTCAAGCTGTATAATTTACTAACTGCGCTTACAAAGGTAAATTTTTTCTCCATCTGCATGATACTATTAAAATAAAAGTCCTGAATACTGCATTTTACTTCATTTTATTTACCAGGGAAGTCATTAAAATTGTCCCTATTTTTTTACACTACACAAGTTATTACTATTTTATCGTAACTAAATAGTTTAAGAGTTGAAAACGTTAGAAACCAAAATCTTACGTTTATAACATTATTCAAATACGAAAGGGATCACTTAAAGTGACTTAAGTCAAGTATAATTAAATATTTTACATTTATAAGTAATTAGGATAATATAATGATTTATAGGAAGATCATGATTATACATTAACCCCTAAAACACTTATATTGCAGTTCTTATCAAATTTTAAAGAAAAAAGAAAATTATAGTCCGCCATCTTGGATAGAGCATATTAAATTTCTCAAAAATAACCCTTTTATTGTATCCAGTGACCCAAAACAACCTATATATGGCAGTTCATATTAAATTTTGAAGAAACAAAAAATTTTAGTCCGCTATCTTGGATCGGCCATATGGAATTTCTCAAAAATAACCCTTTTATCGCATTTAGCGACCAAAAAACCCTAATATTGCAGTTCTTATCAAATTTTAAAGAAAAAAAATTTTTTTGTTCGCCATCTTGGACCGGCCATCTTAAATTTCTCAAAAATAACCCTTTTATCGTATTTGGTGATCAAAAAAATCCTTATATTGCAGTTCTTATCAAATTTAAAGGAAAAAAAAAATTAGTCCGCCATCTTGGATCGGCCACATTGAATTTCTCAAAAATAACCTTTTCATCGTAATCAGCGACCCAAAGAACTAGAGAATACTAAATTTTAAGATAATCGTGCGTGTACTGTATTTTTTGGAGCCGTATCTGTTTTTTCTCAAGATTATTTTTCATGTTTATGACAAAATTATAATTGTTTATAACAAT
>JAPYYV010018335.1:0-14972 GCA_030522625.1 Copidosoma aretas | reverse complement strand
TATCGTACTTGCATATCAGCACGGCCTAGATAGAAGAAAATTTCCTATTTTAGTGTTTGTTTACCTGAATTTTCAAAATTATCGCTGTCTCTATTGCTTTGAGTAACCTTCTTCCATAATTTCCCTTTTTATTTTTCTTTCGAGTTTCTTATTTCATTTTTGTATTATTCTTTTACTTGACTCTATTTTTTAACCATAAAACTATTGTATCAAGCGGTTTTTCTTTGTAGAACATGGTTCTTTTGATATTTTCTCCTTTAGAGTTTAAGTTATCTTTTTTTTCCTTTTTTTTTAATGTTTGGGGTCTCTAAAGTATTTTTTGCGGTGGAATAGTACAGAAAACGATCGGTTTGGACTGACGGAACCTTGTGTGTTGATCAGCACCATTTTTATGAATGGGAAGACAAACAAGTAATCCTTAGAATAGATACGTTTGATTCTCCAAATTAAATTAGTCCATTGCAATTTCATGATGTTGGTGGAGATATTGTAAAGTTCATAAAAAAAATCTGCTACTAATATCCATTAATACAATGACCTTTATCCAAGCGTTGTCTAATTGACGAAAAGTGTACCCAATAATAAAATATACATTGATTCGATTTCCCATAACCTTCCGACACAAACCATAATCTTGAACATTATGTACAAACCATTGTAAAACAACAGAACCACTCATTCAATCCATCAAAACTTAATCATCCAACAATGCATGGATCTATCGATTTCCCGTTCGAACCCGATCCAAACCCCATCGAATTACACCTCCACCCTTCCTGAAAACACAAACTGCAGCGCAAAAGACTGCCAAGCATCTTCCAACTTTTATCCCCCTCCCCCACCCTCAACGGCCTTCTTCCTCAACATCGGCAACGAGGCGAAAATTATTCATCAAAGAAAATGGTCTGGAGCGAAACGCAACACCACCAGCCGGAGCCCGCTGCCGCGTAAAAGCAGGAACCCGATCTGTCATTAGTCCGTCGGACGGACGAGAAGACGAACGAACGGACGGACGGCCGGAGCCTCTTACTCCCGCTCTCCGGCTCCTAATTCGTCTGTTTCTTCGGTTTTCACTCGGGGATGAAATTAGAGCTCTCCCCTCGGCCTTCGTCCTTGTCGTCGTCGTCGTCGTTGGGGCAGGGCCACCTTCGCCCCTACCCTCTTTTTTGACTTTCCGCGGAATGTTATTCAAGAGCCTTTTAAATCGCCCCTCCCCTTTCTCTTCCATGTCTTGCCTTGTGCTTCGAGGTTGGAGTTTTGTTGCTGATTCACTTGGACGTTTGCAGCGCATGGAAGAGATGTTGGAAGGGTGTTTTATTTGTCCACTTTTGTTTTGCAATTTTGTTGTTCGATTTTTTTATTTTGACTTGGATTGCTTTTGCTGTTGTGTAGTACTTTCGTACAACGTATTATAACAATTAAATTGATTCCTTATAATGGCTGGAATGAAAGGGATGTGTATCAATTTCGGGATTTTTATCAGATGGTTAATGGAACACGTATAATCAATGGAGACATGGATGGCTTTTAATTGAAAATGTGTACTAAAG
The DNA here is from genome assembly GCA_030522625.1 of Copidosoma aretas. Lineage (NCBI taxonomy): Eukaryota > Metazoa > Arthropoda > Insecta > Hymenoptera > Encyrtidae > Copidosoma > Copidosoma aretas. The sequence continues at coordinate 13,422 of JAPYYV010018335.1, read as the reverse complement.
TGTAAATAAGAGTATACTTAATGGAGTTGATCCATTAGGAATTTTTTGTTCTCAACGCACCGAACGGAAGTCGGAGGGTGGGAGTGGAGAGCACACCTCAAAAGGTGGAAAGGACGTAATGGAAAAGAGAGTCCAATTTAGGGTCAGGTAAGCGCCGCGGATCGTCCAAATTTAATTAAGTTTCCCTTCGGCGAGGTCGAGCCTCTCCTCCACACTTTTACTTTTAATGAGTACGACGACGCACCCGTATGGTTTGTATATTGTGTACACCGTGATATCTAAATTATCGCTCTCGGAAACGCTGTGCCGAAGGCTGTGTCTCTATAGATTTTACTATCATATTTTGCTCCTCAGTAAGTTTGGAAATAATGGAAATTTGAAAACCATTTGTCAATTAATCTTTTTTGCATTGATAAAATCTCAAAATAAACCTCAAACCTTTTTCAACGTTTTTAACAAAGTTGTGATAGACTTTTTAAAGTTGTAAAAAAGTTTGATACTTCCCTAGATTATTGTCTTCAAAAATAACTTCTGGACTCCATTTGCATTGATTTCCCTAATAATGGTGGCCTGATTTATTACAATCATTTAATCGACAATACTTAAAGTGGGGAACTAAATTATTTCATAATAGCCTTTAACAATAATAAAATATTACTAAATTAATTTTAATACTAATACTGTACCAACACAGCATATTCCTCTACTTCTAATTGTTGTCATCCAAACGGTAACATTTCCACCACCTCCAAACAGTTCGTAGAACTTGATTTCAACCTTTTTTCCAACATTTCGAATTTCCGGGGCTAACGTTTCATCAACGTTTACAAAACTTCATGTGCCATTCAAGCTGAACCTAACTGCCAGTGTTCTGCACCGTTGCCAAAGTTACTTCAAACTTGAAAACGCCGATTTCCAAGGCAATTCTTCCAAAATCTGTGGAGAAAATAACAAGACCACCACCGCAACGGGCATACATTAACAGATAACCGCGCCGGTGCAGCGCTCGAGCTTCGAAAACTCATAAAAAGCAGCCAATACTCGAGAAGAGGCGCAAAAGGAAGAGCAGGAGCGTGGGCGCGGAAGAGGGCCGAGAGAGATAAGGGCCGGGGGGGGGGGGGGCAGCTCCTCGCGCCAGTGATTAGCCCCGAGCGAGTAAATACTCGCGATTTGCGCGCGCACCAGCCGGTCTTCTCCCCTCCTCCCGCCGAGGATACGGCCGGGCGAAGCAGGAGGGGGTTAGAAGTCACGATATTCGCGATAGCCTATCTAAGGGGCCGGGGCGCGGGCTCCTCGGCCCCGCACCGTACGAGCGTAAATCGCGGAGTCTCGTCCCGCGGTGCGGGTTATACAGCAAGGGGTATCGCATCGGCCGGCCGGCTGTGCGCACACAAGTGCGGGCAGTGCACTTAGGGAGGGAAAAATGTGCAGGACTCGGAGGCGGGCGAGCGTGTCCCGCGGAAAATTGCTCTTAGCACTCCGTTAGGTAAATTATTTGTAACTCGGGCGCACTTTGCTAATCGCGAGGGTCGCGGGCCGAGCAATTGCCCGCGAACCCGGGGCAGTGTGGGTATACCCGGGAGGAAGAGTAATTCTTCGCCGGGTATGTATATACATACCTGTATTCTCGAGGGGAGACTTGGTTCTTTCCTCGCGGATTTTCGTCGCTTGGAGATTATTGTGCTGCTGTCTGGATTATTTTTTTTTTCAACGAGTCACGCTGTGTGCTTGGGTGTGTATATACAAATAGGTGGTATTAGACTTGTAAAAATATGAATGTCCATCTTAGTTTGAGCGAGGGATACGTGAGACGACAGCTCGGACTACTGGTAGCCGAGAGTTTATGCTGATGAATGCCCGCGCTGGGTTGGAAATATTATTGGAAAAATGTCACTGACATAAGTTTTTGAAATTGAAAGAGGTAAAGTTGGGTTGGCCGTTGAAAATTGATTAATCTTTGTGATCGTATATGTATCCTTTTTTTTGTCTCGTTCGTTCTCCCAAACTCGGCCAATGTGATTCATTTCAAAAGCTATTGCTGAAAGTATTTTATTGAGTACTAAGGACTTGAGGGTCCTGTGTAGTAATGTAGTGCATGACAATGCAATTACAGCCGATATAGGTGCAACAGTTTTAGTCGTATAGAAGGATCTTATTCTTAAAGACAATGGTGGAAACGTACAGTGTGTGATATTTTGGTGGGTGTATTATGTAGAGGGAAAAATTGTAGTCAGATAATGTATGGGTAAAGACTATATCATTTTCAATATTTTCACCTTATTCTATCAAAATTACACTTAGGAAAACAGTTCATTTCTTTTACGAGATCCAAAAACCCAACGACTGACGATGTTTTCTGATCTTTTGAGATTACTTGTCGCACTCTAGCGATTGAATCACGGATTGCTCAGTGGTAAGTTTTTCTGTGATCAAAATATCAGTGAAGTTGTTACTAAAGTTTGACCCATAGATACAAAAGCAGTAACAAAGTTGTAGGATCAGAAGCTGTCCTATTACTTCTGTTTACGATTCTCCAATAAACAACAGTAATACTCGTCTCTTGTTGAGATGAAACCCGTAAAGTCTAACAGAAATAGTTGGCAACTCATGAGATTTTTTACATATCACCCTCCACAGTCGAGAAATTAAATTTACCAGTTAGAGCTTGGACGTATTTGTTTTCAGAGCTGTGATATAACTTTTCAAGCATGCATAGGGGCGAGCTACTAATTTTCGCACCGCTAAAGATAATCTCTCATTCCTCAAATCAAATCGTATAAAAAATTAAAAATGATCGAACGTGTCTTGTTCTACTTTACAGACTACTTTACAAACTACTACTCAGTTTTGGTAACCAGAAGTTGATCCCGATTGCTGCGATGACAAATACAAACAAACACACTCGCGCATTCCTCCGAATCCAATGAAAAAATTCGGAAAATCACGCAATCTCCAAAAATTCAAAACCAAAGAACGCAATGTCCGCGCGCGACTTGCCACGTCCTCGGCTGGATGTAAAAAAGGCGATTCACCCAGTCCGTCTCCGCCTCCTCTCTCCCTTATCCGCGCGCAGCCCTAAGGGCGCGCGAGCTGCACGCCACGGCGCACAATACCGCGCGCTGCTGCGGGGCGGCATCAGCAGCAGCTCGCACGACGACAAAGACCATCACGGAGGCGGCGACCGCGCGTCGCAACTCGTTTCCTCGGCGAGATATCGCGCGCGCGCACATCCGTTTGCATATAATACACGCGCGACGACTCGCTTAGCATATAGAGTGCAACGATCAACTCGATTTTTCTCTCTCCCCCTGCAGCATATATGTGTACATCGTTCTCCCGGCAATGGCAGCAGCAGTAAGTTCGGCGCGCGCGAGACATCATCTTGGGTACGAACGTGTATGGTGCATGCGTAGTCGCGAGGTCTGCGCCTCTCCATTTCTTCGTCACCTTCTCATCGGCGCGGCACCGCGGAGCTCAGTAGCTTACACGTATCTTCTCCGTTTGGTTTTGTCACTGAAGTTGAAAATGATTTTTTTCCATCTGAAAGTTCTCAGCTGGATGCCCTAATCGAAAACACTCAGTGTTTTACCACACGCATGTAAAATTCATCTTTCATACAATGACTTTTTTGCAAGCTTGCCCTTTACTCTCGTAAAAGGTCGAGCGAAACGGAAATCTCGTCGAATTCATAGCGGACGTGGACTCGCTAAAGCAGTGGTCGGTTTACTATAGCCGGCCGACTTTCTAGGTGTATAGCAGTTTTGTGCTCGCAAGAAGTTTGACCTTCGTGCGACCGATTGGTCAAAAAAATACCGCGACATGCCTGGATCCACCAAGTGAGTCTACGTGGTACGAATGTAGGTTTAGAGGTATCCCGTAACAAAAGTATCCGGATTTTGTTTTTGCTCCCGAAAAGAGCAGGCAATGATGGACTGTTATTTCACCTGGAATTAATTGTGTCGGCATTATTACGCGGATGTAATTCTTACAGTTTTTCGAGTCGAAAGATCGTAGGAATGAACGACCTCCCGGAATCCCGTTGCCAGGTCTGGTCTAGCCACGTGGATTGTTCCGATGCATTCGACGTTAAAAAACAGCCAAGAATATAATTATCTGATGGATCGGTAAACTTTTTGTCATTGTTTCGATTTAACACTGATGAGTAGGAAATATAAAGAAAAATATGCTACGGAAAGTATGTTTTGTATTTAATTATTGCACGCCTTGAAGGTCAGTAAATAGAAACACATGACCGAACATATTTTTCAGAAAAAAATATCATTGGTTCTCGTACACTTTTTATAGATCTTCTAGAAAAGGATGCTGAATCGATAAAAAGAAAATCAAGTGGTGACTTGAGATTTTACTTACAAAATATTTTATAACAAATTAATGTGACGTTAAAGTTAAATGATGGTTTTATTAAGGATATAAACTGGGACGTGAAGTAAGATATTAAAAAAAAACATAAAATTATTATTATTTATTTATTTATTTATTATCAGTAGTACTAAAGATTTTAATTATTTTTACATATTATCATGGTGATACAATAATGTCCATTTGGAAAATATAAGAAAATATTAAAATTGGTAATACAAATGGTATCAGAAAACCATTTTCCATATGTATGTATACTGGATTTTCTGGATTTACAAGATCGAGTAGTATTTTATCAAAGTATGCCAAGTTAGCCTCCAATCATTGCATTTGTTGAACCTTCAAGCAATTAACAAAGTATGTATTTGATTTGGATTCAAATTAGAAACTTTATTTCAAAGAATTTGAGTTTTAAAAATTAATTCATCCAGTACTTTTGGATAAATGTGCATTGTGGTCAGGTATAAGATTTAGAAGAACCAAGCTATTATTTCTATCTAAATGATGGTCATTTTTATAATAAGTGCGCAAAAGGCTAATTGTAATCTGAATTATATTACCCATGGAAAAAGCAATGTAATATAATTTATTAATCTTAGCTCCATTTACTCAAAAACTTATAAACAGTTATATGATATATACTGTACTTAAGTTACCTGTGACAGATGCATATATTCTTCCGAAATAATTTTTAGTCTGAAATGAAAAAAAAATTATTGAACATGAAAAATTAATAATAATGTATTCTGGACATAATTTTTTTTATTTACCATTGATCTTGAGTGAGTAAGTTTCATAATCATAATTATTGAAGTGAAAGATCCCATCCTTAAAGAGATACGAAAGTCTAAATTAAAATGTGTATTTTCTCCAAAATTATAATCGAAATCCTAGAATAGTAGATTACGGACGAGTTCGCAAAGGCTTGTATTTACGAACCGAGATAAAGAAGCCTTTTCGAACGAGTCACGTATACTATTTTTTTGCCTGAGAACCTAAAATCAAGCGGCGAAGGTGCTATTTTAAGGTTAGAAGGCAAAAAAATCTTTTTTTTATCATCCAGCTTGATCATTAAAGAAATTAAATCAGTTATATGGGAGTTTTAATTACGATGACAAAACTTCTATTAAATAGATGCGTGTTTAATAGTTTACACTTAATATAGAAAATTACTCATATGAATTATGAATGATATACAACAGTATGTAGCAATTGAAGTTAGGATACCAAGCATTCAAAAAATGGTGTCTTATAACAATTGCTAGTCAAACTTGTCTTAATACTTATTCATCATTAATATTTTCATAGTTTCTTGATACATTTAAATTAAAAACGCATGATATTTGACGTTGAATAGTCTTATAGTAAATTGTCATAATGATTCTACTATTCGATGGTATCCAAAGAAAATCACGTATTCTTTTTAATATTCATGAACGTAGAAAACTTAATGTATGCAGAATAATTTTTTAAAACATTTTACGGACTTATAGATCTATTAGTCCTAGTATAAGAAATCATCTTACTAATACTTCATTTTTTGTAATGGCAAGTATTACATTAAATAACAAAAAATTTTATTTACCTATTGCGCAAAACTTTAATGATTATGACGAAATTTATGGTTAAAAAAAATGGTGATGCGTCAAAGAATAAATAAATAAGCGTATTTTTATTTTCAGTCTTACTCTTACAGTTCTTCTATAATTCAAAGTATTTTACCTCACTTTGCAGCCCTCTGCAAGAGTAGTTCTTTCCATCTGATGGACTCACATTATTAATTGACAGATAAGCGCGGATGTGAAAATCGTCCGAAATTAATGTAACTTTGATTCTTTCTGAAATTCAAGAAGAATTGAGTGACATGTAAGTTCAATTGAACTATAAAAAAAAAATCTTGAGGTAGTCTATTATCAAGGGTGTTTCAGACATCATTATAAGTTACTACCTTATCGACTTACTATTTGTGATGATTCACGAAATATTTTTAATTTTATCTCACCAGAATTTATTAGATATCAAGAAAATAAATAAAAACTCAGTTGTTGAATGATAAGTCTTAACAATAGATCTTATTTTATGTTTTACATCAAGTTTATAATTAACCATACATAATGAGGCTCTAATAAATCTGGAGCACTATTACAATGTGCAATGATATTTTTGTCAGAAACCCACAATTTTTGATAAATCTGTCTATTTAAATATTTAATGCACAAATTGTTTTCGTAAAAATTGTTCTACATTGACACCCTTAAGAATAACTGGGGCCTACTCTCTGTAAAGTAAACTAATCACTCAAAGGAAAAAAAAGAAAATCTAAATCTTGTTTTATCCAACAAGAATTTGATTTTTAATGTTCTATCTCTCAATGGATCCTGCAAACAGAGTATTTAAATTTTTTTTGAAAAATCAAAAATGTGAGTTGTGTCTTTTTAATGAAGGAACGCATAAAACGAGTTGTGCAGGTGTGTAGCCGTTTAGTTTCTCGGCAAGCTGGTAACTTTAACGATGCCTAAACTACCCTTGAAGATTTTAGAACTAACCAGAATCCGTGATTATTCCATTCTGATCGTTCAGCCATGATAACCTCCGATAGTCGGGACTTACAGCTACACACATCAAAATAACTTTATCGCCTCTAGAATAATTTTGTTTTAACGGCCTTATTTCAAGAAGCTTGTCAGATAGTCCGCCTTCATAACAGACAATTAAATTAAAAAAGTAACCAATAATAAAAAATTAAGTTAAAATCCCAGACAAACTTATTGTAAACATATACATACTACGAATACGAATATTATGTAGCTTTGAGTTGCAGGCATAGATATTGCAAGCTGCACAAAATATTGAGCCATAACCTGACTGTTTCACCGTTACTTTTGATTCAGTTTTATTATCTCGTTTATATGTTTCTACACCCTTAAAATGAAAAATTACTATTGAGGTTTTTTTTCTGATCAATATTCGTGTCCATTACTATATCATCGATATAGATGATTCGATTGTTAAAGAAGCAAAAAAACCTTTAAATCAAATATGTTACATCCCCAGTTGTTTGAGCATATTTTGTGATACCATGATATATTAGACCTAGGATAACTTGAGGCGTTGCAAACATATGTATTTGTTTCATTAATACTATAAAATGATATTTCGGATGCATTAATTTGCACCTCCGGCTTAGCTAAAAACAAAAATAAGTGGTAGTACACAAAAAGTGTTTCATGGAAATAAAATGAGCGATGAAATTTAATCGAAAATATGGATGATATCAAAAGTACCGTGAACTTCGAGAGTGAAATTAAAATGCTTTATTCTGGCACCATTGTTGGCTTGGAGAGTATAAGTTCCTTCTGCTGCGGTTTGAACATAATGCAATGTTAAACTGCTCTCCGTCGGACTGCTTGATATTTCGTATCTGTAGTTCGATTCTATTTCCTGGTTATCGGGACCTAGCCTGGAAATTTAAATATTTTAAACTAAAACTAACTGTGAATAGTATAGTACGCACCAAGGACATAAAGTGTGGCATTAGCTTTTAGGTAGGAATTACACATGTAAAACGTATAATGTATGGAAGTTACAATTCACTGATATCTTCAATTCAATTTTTGAATGCAAATGTGTATTCACACACTTAAAGTTATACAAATGTGTATTCACACATTTAAAGTTATAGACATAAAAATTGGGTTTGACCTTTAGAAACTGTAGTAAAAGTGATTCGAATTTTTTTTTCTCTGATGCAATCTGCTTGAACGTAAGCTGGCAGGTTTGATCATGAATCTAAACATATCTTCCAAATTTTAGCACTATCGGGTGATAATTGTGTAAAATTTGATTATTTATGCACGTAAGTTCATAAATATACGATGGGACCAACTCGAAGCACACTCACTTTATGTTGAAAATTATGTATACACCCGAAATAGTGCCTATTTATTGCTCTGACAAAAAAATAGGAGGCTGTTGGTTGTGACTACAAATGTTTTGTATTGCATATTATATTGCCTAGGCTGGCGACAGAGGCGAGGCGATAACATGCGATCTAAAACATTTCACATTCATTCCCGTGGTATGTAATGTTTTTCATCACAACTACCGGTAAATGTATAACAGATTTCATCACTGGTGCACATCTCCTCCAGGGTGATCACTTGGTACCTGTGTGATCGTCCTGGACGGATGCGCATCAATGGCGAATGTTATTTTTTCTACCAAAGGGACAGAAAATGTCTCAAATTGAAATAAAGGTAGGAAATTCTAAGGTAGAAAATTGTAGTTTTTGTACCTGGTGGTGCATGCCTTCTAGAGAAATTCCCGGGGGATTTATAGAGTGTAAATATTATATTACTCACCTAGGGAGGAAAATTAATAGTAGTTTTCGTCACAAATGTGCATCTCTCCAGGGCGGTCCCTGAGCTCGAGTGCGCTAGCGAAGCATGTGCATCCGGCCAGGGCCGTCCCAACAGTCCCTCGGGCGTTGCTTCGCAAGCGCCCTCGGGCCCAGGGACTGCCCTGGAGAGATGCACGTTTGTGACGAAAACTACTATTTTTCCACCTTGGGTGTTTTTTATCATCTTTGAACGGTTATCGTACCCTCGGTAGGAAAAGCCGAGTTCGCCGGGAAAAGCAGTGTTCGCACGTGGGGCGCATTTTAACCTACTTTGCAGATTTCTCAGGAATTAGTATTGCCCTGGTAGACATGCACCGCCAGGTATGGAAAGTCTGCTGAAATGTCTGAAAAATATATTACCAAGTGAGATTTGGTATTGGATATGCATCAATGCGAACGACAAAAGTTACTGATTCATTTATTAAACAATGTTTGATTCGATCGTCTGAGGACAAAGTTATGTCCGGTTTTTTAGGATCTGTAAAAACGAGTTAAGATTAAAGTACGTATTTAATTTTCACGATAAAGCTAATAAAAATGAAAAAAGGACAAGGACTTACCGTACGTGCGAATGTAAATAATATTAGAACTCCTATTTCCATTGAGCGAGGATTTTACTTGACAAGAATAATCACCCTCATCATCGTAAGTCACATTGTTTAGAGTTAACTTAGATGTTATTAAATCAGTATCAAAATACAATTCCTCTTGAGTGAGATTCAAAATTTTCCTAGAAATCTAATGATTGAAAATTGTAAGGATTAGTAAATTGTATGTTTTAGAAACTAATTTTGTTTGATAGTGAATAGCGTGTATGATTTAGTCGAACCAAACGTGATATAATTGGCTTGAATAATACTTGAAACTTAAATAATAGTAGTTTTCGTCACAAATGTGCATCTCTCCAGGGCGGTCCCTGAGCTTGAGTGCACTTGCGAAGCAACGCCCAATGGAGCGTTGCGACTGCCCTGGTCGGATGCACGTGAGTGGCGAATCCTATTTTTCCTACCGAGGGTGTACCAGGGTTGCAAAAGTGCCCGAAGTAGGAAAAATATTCCAGATGTATACAAACATATTAAACAATCTTATTATGATGAAACCTTTTCAAAATTACAAGGATGCATTAATTTATCATAATACATGTGACCGTCATAACGATTTTCTAGATATCAAATAATTGTCTTAAAAATGAATACACCTACTTGTTTAATCATATAAGTTCAAAATAAGTAACGGTCTTTTCAAAATAAATCATTTTGTGAATTACCGTGCATCTTTCATCAATTGCAAAAATAAAGCGTATTACAAGAAAATAATCATAATTAAACAATCGTAGCTTCTTTTTTTTATAACTCTAGATAAAGTATAATCATTATAAAGTAATGTGATGTCACAACTTGATACTTTATACCTTGAGATTGTACGTGGAACAAAAATTTTGAGATTAGATGAATGTTACGTTGTAGTCATGTGACAACAATTTTAATGAGAGCTTAATAAATATCCATAATTAATATTTAGCATGTCTGGAAAGATATCAATTCTCCCTGCAGAAATACGTAAAATTGCATGCACACTATGGGAGGTAGTGAAGAATGTTTAAGTTAACATCTTCAGCTTCGTTTAAAAAATCAATTTACACATGGTCATGGGCATTATTTAATTTATCTCCCCAGGTGTATACTGTACTATTTATTTGGTCTGTACTTGTGTAGAAACTTTTTGCTCCTTCGAGATTACTTTAATGATTTGAATGATTTACCGAATTTTCGGGGATCTTCCAAGAGATGCTGTAAATGGCTTCTACTCTGATTTGGACCTCGCATTTAATGGTTAATGTAGAGCCTATGGTGACTGGAATCGTATCGTCCACTTGAGTAATCTTTGGTTCACTTACACAATCCTCTTTAATAGCACGAGGAGATACTATTATAGTTTGTAAAAAATTATTTTGATTTATTTCACAAACAAATTGGTAACCATAAAAAATTTCAGCATTTTTCAAGATGTACCCAACTTTGGGATCAAAAATTATATTATCACTGAGAGGGAGCTCCTAGAAAATATAGAATGAGTTTTTGACTGACTTGTATTTAGTTAGTAAATGATTTATAACTTAAGTATTACTCCATTGTTATCCTTGAGAGTCACGTGAAATTCAGGGGAAGTAGTCCGACACGGAAAGATATCGTATCCATAGCATCCCAAACCTAGTGTAAATCTTGAACTTTGTACGAACGCGTTTTCATTGGCTGCACCAAAAAAATATATCATTTAATAACTCTTTTTACGCAGTATTATTACATGTAATGTTGATGAAATCAGTAATTTCCTTACACGTGACATATACGTATATCCAACTGACACTTGCATCGTTGTAGTCTTTATATGTCAAATTTGTTATTTTTCTGTTTACATCGGCACAACCATACCATCCAGAATCGCCGATAACGGATGATGATCTTAGAAATGTTATATTGTTGCTTATCTGAGCGTCAATTTTGGGCTCAGATGTCGGAATCTTTTGATTAATGAGAGAGTAATTAGTTAACAATTTTATTAAGAGATTCGTTTTTCAATACTAAAATAAATATATGATTATAAAAGTCTTGCAACCTACCGATGCATATATATCGTTAACAGGATAATAAAATTTAACGGGATTGAGGCTCGTACAAATGATTTTCAGACGCTCTCCTTCTTTTATCTTTAATTGGGTACTGTTGGGGTAGATCTGGGGCTTATATCCATGGCAACCTATAATATATTTATAGAAAAGATATATATAATTTGAGCAAACGATAGAAGTCTGTAGTTTACGTGTATTCTAGAAATAAATCACTGTAGCCAAAGATTGTATATGGGAAAACCTGGGTGTATAATTTAATACCTCCAGTGATAATTATAAGGCAATTCAAGACAGCTCTGCAATGCATGATTTTGATTAAGAATTTACGAAATTTTATAAAGTAGAAAGTACGTCAAATTACAAATATATGTGTATATGCACATATGTTTACACTAGTAGGGCTAAGCCTCTCTTTGCGTTCTTTTACACTTGTTACTAAGAATATAATATATGATTTCGATTGATTATTGTTCAATTTTTGTTGTTTTCTGCGTGACTGATTTTTATCAAAGTTCAGTCTTTGATTAAATAAAGGACCTTCGTTCTGTTGAGATAGATCAGAGGCTAATGGTTTTGCCTACTGAAGTTCAAAACAACCGCAGCTCTAGTCTGTCTGAGTCTCTGGTTCTCTATATTTTGGTACTTGGATTTCATCATTTCAATCCCTGCACCATTATTTTTGTGCAATTATTTTTTAAAATCTAAGACTTATTATCTCGATGATTTTATTATTTTAGACTTATAATTCTATCTCTTAACCTTTGTTTTTGATTCCTATTGCTTCTATTCCAAAATGAGTGACACTGTGTATCTTTGTATTTTTAAGATTATACTTCTGATTCCAAGTGTTTGAGCGTTTATTTCTGCATCTTTGACTATATTTTGTTCATATTTCCATATTTACATATGAGTCTAATTGTCAATGCTTCTGAATTTTGTTTCTCTGTCTCTTTTGTATAATCTCTACGTCTAATTTTTTGTATTAACATCGTACAGCAAACCATTTAGCATCTTTACCTCGAAGAGTCAATCTTATCACAGTTCTGTCTCCTGATACCTAAATCATTTTATTTGTCTCCAAGCTTGCCTTATATTCTATTTGTACATTTTCGTCTTTAAGTTTCTACGATTAAGATTCTATGTAGCAGTCACCCTTTTTCTGGCTTATCTACTTTATTCATCTATTTTTAAGCCCTTATACACGTGTCTTCATTTTACTGCATCTATACGCCAATGTAATAAATAAATTAACTATTTTATCCTTGTTGCTTTCTCTTGTTTCAGTGTATTAAAATCATAATCTCTAACCCCGACCCTCTATTTCTGGGTAAACATAATATTGTTATTTTATTTTTTGTATAACATTTTTACACCGAGCCATTTTTACACATGTACAGGGTGATCAGTTAGTACTTCAACACCGGGAAACAGTGAATGGAAGGATTTGTTATGATTCCAACCAATGTTATGGAATAATTTTTGGTTCAGTAGTTTTTAAACTACAAGCATTAATAAATAAGGGATGTTAGTCCCATTTAGAACGCTTTTTGCTATGGCATGGGGAGTCATGAGAAGCGGCGTTGCCACGTAGTGGAGAATCAATGTAGGTAAAGCAGAACGGTGACTACTACTACCACTACTTCATCCACCGGTAGATGGCATATACACTGGTCGTCGCCATGCAGCACTGCGTCTACTAGAACTTATACTCTCAAGTCCCGCTCAAGTACCGCCCAAGTCCCTCTCAAGTACCACCCAAGTACCGCACAAGTACCGCACAAGTACCGTCCAAGTACCGCACAAGTACCGCACAAGTCCCGCGCAAGTACCACCCAAGTACCGAACAAGTACCGCACAAGTACCGCTCAAGTACAGCACAAGTACTTGGGTGGTACTTGAGCTGGACTTCGGCGGAACTTGAGCGGGACTTTTGAGTATAAGTTCTATAGTAGACGCAGTGCTGCACGGCGACGACCAGTGTATATGCCATCTACCGGTGGATGAAGTAGTGGTA
>JAPYYV010018331.1:0-10240 GCA_030522625.1 Copidosoma aretas | reverse complement strand
AACTGCGTTAAGCAACAATAGTTGGACATATCAACAAGGTGAAAACGTATACGTAGACAGATGAGTAGCTGAAACTAGCCCTACAAAGTGTAGATGTTAGATTGATTTAAAGTACTGGTAGAAAATTTGTAATACCAAGACCAACGTTTCAAGATAAAATAACTAAATTAAACAAGAAAACTAGAAACGTTAAGACAATTAAAGCTTGTACACATATTTGCTTCGAGGATGAGAATGGAGGGGAGGGCTGGTGCCACTTGTCACTTAAACACATTTGCTTGTAAAATGGAGGGTACCTTCACATGGGGGCACTGCGGTATTTCTCGGAGCGAATACTTCTGATACAAGCTATCCAATAAATAATAATAAATAATACAAATAAATATTTTTTAAAAACAATTTGTTTAGTCTGGTTATACAAGAACGTTTGAACCGAAAGAAGACGCAGCTCTAAGGAAAATAAAGTGGTATTAAGTTCTAAATGTTAGTAATGTCTTTAAATTTTTATCACTAATATGTAAAACTTAAAAAATCTGAATCAAATGTATAAAATAAAAGTTTTTTATAATATTTTTTTAATTCTCATTCTTTCCCTTATTGCTGCATCTTTGCTTTGTTTTTTTTACATATTTCTACGTATTGTATGCTTTAAAATAACATTTTTTTTTTGTAACATGTAGTTTAATAAAATATTTGTATGTATATATATGTACTATTAACTTATATAGCAGTTGCTTACTGCTATTGCACTTTTCTTAGGCTGGGAGATAAATTTTCTCTTATTACATAATAATTTTATTTCAATATCTTTTGAAGAATTTTCATTGCATTGTTTTGTATTGTTTAGTCAAGAATTTTGGAAATTTGATTTTTTTTATCGCTTGTGTGACAAATAGTTTCGTCATAGTTGATTAATAAGCTTGGGGTGCTGATGGGGTCCCGCTCTTCCATATATAGATATGTCATGTCAACCAATACTATTCCAAAGCGATTAAACGCTTTTGGAAGCATAAGGAAATAATACGGGCGACTATATCTGTATATATGTGAAATTAGCAAGAGACTCTCGTTGCATACTGATATACTCGCCCAAGTTGTTTTCTGATGCTCATATAAATACACAATAGCGTACAATCGCTCTTACGTCTCCGATTGGTGGTCAGACATATGCACAAAATAAGCTGCAAAACGTAACAATCGGTGATATTGCGTATATTCTAACCAATGTGTCCGTCTGCAACTCGTTTCGCGTGAAAGGATTCAGTAAACTTACTAATGTTTGTACAATAAAATATTCCGTTCGATTGTCCTTGATACATTTAGAGTATATTTGAGAAACACCAAAAAATAGTAGAAAATAAGGACTTGTTTAATGCTTATGAGAGTAGGCGGCGAACGCATGAAAAACCGAGCGAATAGCATGTCTGGTGAAAACAAAATAATTTCATATGGAGATCGATATTTTCAGTCATACATGTGTAAACATTATCGCTCTTTTCTCTTCTATCTCGATAGATATATATGATTTGATATATCATCATCTTCAATCGCTAATGCATGACTAGAAGAAGTGTCAAAGCTGTACATTCCAATTAAAAATGTTAGTTTAGGATTAAGTGTGTTGGACAGTCTGATTCATTAACTCAAATTGTATTTTTTTAATTGTGTCACGCTTTATTTTATGGATCAACGTAAAAAGTAATGATAAAAAAATCTTCTCATGATCGCAGATAATTTTAACACTGAAAGACTTTCTCTTTTCATATTTTAACTAAATTTTCTCATTTAAGTCATCAAAAATGTAAAAATATAAAAAAAAAATTTTTTTCTACAAACGACTACAATGTTTTTACGTGAAATATACATAATTGTATAAAGACTTCATCAAATAAGACTTCATCAAATCCATGTTTGGATACATATTAACACCGTGTATAACTTAATATATTTTCTAATTTTTTGCCTCTACTTCAATACAAGCAAAATAAGCCAATTAAATAAGAATACGGCTTGCTTTAATTGGGCTACGAATATAATGTTGTGTATTTCAATAGTTGTCCACTTATAATCTTTATAATACCTTCCGTATTATTTCATACGCATCATTCTAGCATTTCTAAAACCTTAGACGCGTATATTGTACGCGTATATTGTCGTTAACACGCTTAACTGACATAACATTAAAAAAAACCCTAAGAAATGAGTACTCCTATGATAGTGTGAGCACAAGCACAATGTGTAAACAAGTTTTATACTTAAAGCACCACTGTGAACACACCCATAGAGAGCAGTAATAAGCATATATGATATACTATTTTAATCCAACTCATACAGTGTCGCATAATATGTACATTTCATCGAAATGATGAATAACAAATAACAATGTACTCTGCTTAGCGTACACCTTAATAATAATAAATATTACATAAAATTATTATAATGACCTTTGTTACAATTTTAAGATCTTAATAGTAATAAGCGTGTACAGAGGTGACTAAAAGAATGTGGAAGTCTCGATATAGTGGACGTATCGATTTAGCAATTTAGTAATAATAATTAAATAGCATTAAAAATTATAGTTTTTGAAATTCTGAAATAATAAGCCTCATAAGAACATACAGTACTACTAAAATTAAGGGTGTTCTTTATGATATTCACTAACTGTAAAAACTTCTAAAACTTTGTGTATTAATTTCTTACACTGCTATAAATAGGCTGTTTAAATTTGATAAGGAATGCACGTACCGTTTTACAGATATATAGGATCAAAGCTGGACTCTTTAGCATGGACAGTATAAGGTCACCAGTCAAAGAAAAGACTTAGGTGTGCCTTGTTAGAAAAAAAAACTGTTGACGATTTAGAAAAACCGCTTAATATATTATTTTAAAAAATCATATGTTATTTTCGATGTCTTTAGGATTTAAATACCGAAATATTAAATCATCAGAAGAGGCCGTTTTTTGAATATCCTAATACTCGTAGTATTTTCTTTGCTGTAGTATATCTATACCGTGAGGTTGTTCTCAACTTTTCAGACTTTCTCGAAATTTCATAACATATCTTTTGACACCTGTTACTTTATTTTAAAATTTGGATATAATTATGGATATTAACATAGGTAAAAAATAATGAGTATTAGAAATATTAATTCCCTATAAATTTATATGATTTAAGAACGACTGCAAAAGAAAAATTATACCGTAAATATAAGCTCAATCCAAACAAATTTATTTTCAAATCGTCAGTAAAATAAAATTTTTGATAATCTATCACAAATATATAACAACAGGAATGTCAAATTTTTTGGGTAAGCCGCAAATATCATAAAATAAATTTTAAACGACTTTTGATTTATTCGTCCACTTAATGATAAATAGCATTTCTAAAATAATAAAATTTTTTGTGCAAATTTCTGTATATAATAATTATTGATAAATAAATCAGTTGTAATAGTAAGAGTGTATAAATAATGTTCAAGACAGTTGCACGTTGTATACCCAATTAGTTTACCGTAGACCTTATGCGTTTGTAGCATGGTGAATACGATTTTGTCCCATAACCTAGAAAGAGCCAGGTCAATTCTTAGTGGTAACACTTTTTTTTTTTTTTATTTACAATTTTGATGGAAATATCTGTCTTGCTACCGTTACTTCAACTAAAAAACTTTTATTTTGCTTCCCATACCGAGAAGTGCACAACGCACCATGAGAAGCTTTGCTTTAAAAACAAAATTGGACTTGGAATCAGTTCCCAGTACATCTTCACAAGTCAGAAACACGTCAAGACGATTGAAATCGATAAAATCAAAATAAAATTTTTTCGAAAATCTCATCTTCTTTAAGATTCTTTACCACAAAATATTCTGAAACAGCGCAAACAAATCAGTACGGAGAAAAATTATTTTCCGAAATCGATAAGATAAAAAAAAATGAAATACAAATCGATGAAATTGAAATTTTCATTTAACAATAATAGCTATCCAAAACCAAAAAATTTGCATTTCATCCATCGTATAATATCCTACCTGTCAAAGAAATACTGAAATGTAACTGATTACATACATTTCCCACTTACGATCGCGCAAACTCAGCTACTAAATATTATTAATTCCATTTTAAAATATTTTTTTGCATATAATTAAATGTTCTTTTAGAATTTCTATCGTAAAATATTCTAAATGAACGATTAATATCTGTGAAATCTATTTTTTTGATAAAGTCGAGATTTGAAAATGATGAAAATTGTAATTCAAAAAAATTAATGTATCGAAGTTTTTCACGATAATTAATTTGTATCCAAAATAAAAAAAAAACTTGGCAGCAATAAAATAGGCCTTTAACGTAACCCTGAGATATGACTAATTATATGATTGCCCTATTTACACCCACGGACATCTATCTACCAAATTTTGTTCTTTTTACCTTAATATGTATTTTTGCATGAAATTCGATGATCTTTCTGAATTTTTATCGCAAGATATACTTTATTTACAATAAATAGCTTTCAAAAATCAACTTTCAAAAAAAATCAATTATGAAAAATCAATAAAATCGATAAAAAAAATACATTTGTAGCAGAACTTAAATTTTTTTCAGCGTTGATAGGAATCCAAAAAAAAAAATCCGTGATGGTGCAGATTTGGCCAAAGAAATCTTGAGATATGACTGGTCATATACATTTCCTATTTACACTAACGCACACGCAGCTACTAAATTTTTGTAATTTTAACTAAATACATTTTTTGTGTAAAATTTGAAGATCTCTCGAAATTTCTATCGAAAAATGTCCTAAATATCAATAATCAGTTGAACAATCAACTTTTTAAAAAAAATCGATTGTAAAAACTAAATAAAATCGAAATAAAAAAATATACTGGTAAACCCAAATCTTTTTTCAGCGGTAATGAGAATCCAAAAACAAAAAAGCGCTTTTTGATCAAAATCGGTTGAGGGAATCCTAAGATGCAACTGATTACATACATACACATACACACATACACACCCACACCCACACCCACACACACACACACACACACACACACACACACACACACACACACACACACACACAGAGACATTATCCAAAAATAATTTGTTTTGATTCCTAACTTCCTAAAACGTATTTATAACGTCTTTTTTCAAAATGTGATCTTTTATCTATTGCAAAGCTTCCTTTACGAAGAAGCAAAATCGATAAAATGGAAATTTTTTTTTAGCAATGATATGTATCCAAAAACAAAAAAACTTGAACAAGATCTCTTGTAAAAAATCTAGCCTTTCCAAGAAATACTGAGATATGACTGATTACATACACTCCCCATTTACACTTACACACACCCAGCTACTAAATATTTGTGATTTCATTTTGATACGTTTTTTTGTATTTAATTGATTCATCTTCCAGAATTTATATTGTAAATTATCCCAAAACAACGATAGAAACATCTGTGAAATCTATTTTTGAGGAAAAATCGAGTTTTCAAAATAATAAAAATCAAAATTTAAGAATTAAATAAATTTATTCAAATTTTTTCTCGAGAAGTAATTTGTATCCAAAAACAAAAATAGCCCGGCAATATTGATTGTGGCCAAACAAATCTTGAGACATGACTTTTTATATACAATCTCTATCAACACCTACGCATGTTCAGCTACTTGATTTTTTTAATCTTAACTAGATACTTTTTTTTATGTAGAATATAATGATCTTTCAGAATTTTTATTTGTAAAATATCGGAAATAAAAATAAATAGCTTAATAATCTACTTTTTCAAAAGAATAAATTTTGCAAAATCAATAAAATCAAAATAACAAAGAGTGCATACAGCAAAACTCAATTTTTTTTTTCAGTGGCGATGTGAACCCAAAAACAAAAAAAAATTACTGTTAGATCAAAATCTTTTGAAGGAATCCTGAAATGCAACCGATTCCATACATATACATAAACATACACACACACATACACACAAACACACACATCCAGACATTTAAAAAAATGATGTATTTTGATTCTTTACTTCCTAAAACGTATTTATAACATGTTTTTTCGAATTGTGATTTTTCGTCTATAGCAAAGCTTCCACTACGAGGAAGAAAAATCAATGAAATTGAAATTTTCTTTAGGCAATGATGTCTTTAAGGGCTGAAGCAGAGTTCGGTCCCAACATAACATAAAGTTCTGAGTTGGTTACCGGTCTATGGAATCACCATAACGTAAGGGCTTTTTTATAATTTTCGACTCCTACCCACCGCTATGTAAGAAAGCATAAGATTTTTATAAACACCCCCTCCCCCCCCCCGCTTCCTCTACAACTTTGAACGTTATTAAACACAATGTTTCAAAATTCCATGAATACTTCAAAATATTTTTTTAAGATGTCTGTGAAACGTAAGCCACTGCTATTTTTTTAAATTCTAGAATAAATAGCAGAAAAAATATACAAAGATAAATAATTGCTCTGAATATTAAAAAACAAAACATGCTCTATTAAAAAAAACTCGTCTTTATTATACTGGAATTAAATTCATGACAGAAGTTATACGGCTGCTGGTTTTGCCTAGTGAAACGTTGATAGGCCGTTAAATAGCCACTACAAATTATTTGTTTTAATAATTATGTTAATGACTAATTGCCTTTCACCCTCATGTAAAAATGCATGGAAAATTTCGAGACATTCTGCTTTCCTAGAAACCGTTACGTAATTTAAGGATGTTTCCTTTTAGAGAGTGAAAAGTTGCAGTATTTACAGAGTTTCTTCAAACAACTTGAATAGTGACTCAAAAATTATAAATAGTTAAGATACATTTTTCATCAGTAAGTTGTTATACATTATAATATATGTACAACTACTTTTTAACGATGTTGATAGATGAAATTTCTCAAAAATTAATTTGATTTCTTTTTATTTGCAAGATTTAATTTCAATCTTAGTGACAAATAAGACTTTTAAAAACTTTTTAAAAAATGAATGGGCCTACAGCATTTACAATACAATGAGTATGGAAGCTTCGCTTCTGCCTGATGACCGACATATAGGTTTTCTTTATTTTTCTAAAGCTATTTACTTTAAGTCTATCGTCCAAATTTTTAAATACTTCCTAATCCTTACAAGTGTGAATATGTCGCAACAACTATTTTCTTAGAAACTTTTTATTCTCATGTTCAAGCCCTTTTGAGATATTTAGGATGACGTATCTTATACTATGTCAAATTTTTTTGGTATTCTATGCCCATGAATAAGGATTACGTGGACGAACATGAGTGTACTCCACCTCTCATACAGACACACATGCAGGTCTGCTGCTTGCAAGCAAATTTAATAAAAATGCTTATAGTCTACTATATTTATTGTATTCTCTAGAACCAAAAGTACATAAAGAGATTATCTGAATTATAGCCTTGTAATATTTTAACACCATTCTTTTTTGTAATTTTAATACTTTTTTTAGTATACAGTGCTTTTTATGTATCATTGTATATTAATTTAATTTTAAATATGTTTTTGCAGTATATTAGTACAATTGCAGTATACTAACACGAGGTGCCTGTATTTTCCTGATAATAAATATAGATGAATAATTTTAACTTTACTTATTAAATCAGTAACTCCTTCTACTCTAGTTCGTACGTTAAATATTTCTAATAAGAATTTATCACATTATAAACATGGCTTTTAGATTTTTCGCACGAATTATTTCTTCATTAGGCATTTGTACAATTAATCATTATACCGACTCATGCATACGTGTTACTCCGAGCCAAGCAAGCTTATTACTTGTTGAAATTCATACTTTACGGGTTCACTCACGGATGCTCGGAGCCAAAGGAAAAAAGAAAAGTAATCCTATGATTGAAGTGGATTTGTTTCGTTCTTAACTACCAAATTGCACTATTAAGTGTGACATATAAGCCATCTAAACCACATATTTACACAATTGACCAACTGAAACTAGCACTGACACACGCCATATAAGCAAATAATTTGTACGGGAAATCCGAAAATGTATTGTTGAAATGATTCCATGATTTTCAATAATAATTACATATCATTAATCTTGTAAGAATAATATATTACAATAGAAGCAATTTCAGTCACACTTTTTTACACTGTGTAATGTTGACATCATAAAGAAGAATGATTAAAACATGGCTTCGACATTCTTTGTTCAGAAATAATCAATATTTTATCATTTTGGCGAATTTAAGGCAGCATTACGAAATCCACCATATCAAATTTTCCAAAAAGCCATGTTAATTTCAAAAGCTTATGTTTGTACAAAAAATTTTAGCTTGAAACACATTTCTTCGATTGCGTCAAATTTTAGATAAAGAAGTCATCCGGTCGACGCGTCTTTACCCATGCACATATATACACGTATACATATACATACTATCCAAGCTTTGCCCTGTGCCCACTTCGCACGCTGACCCTCATGCGTATATGAATACTGTCGGTGAAGTACGTAATTTTTTAATGTAGTTTTTTGAGAATAGGTCTTATTTAAATCATAACCCGTGGAATACTAAGTAAAAGAAAAGTAAAGTGTCTATGGATCCCCGGTCGCAACGATGTTTCTATCGTTTTTTAGTAGAATTTCGCTACATAGTCATTATAATTTATACTATGCAATATCAAGTTAATAGAGTATTTTGAACAAAAATTATTATCACATATGTGTGCATCATGGGGTGATTCTAATAAGCTAGTAAACTATCTAAGATTACTCATAGCTAAGAGATTGGTAGGAAATCAAAGTAATGAACATAAAATTGAGTTAGCAGTAGTTTTGGTCAAGTTTTCGATCCTGCTCTCCATACTTTAATATAGACGATGTATATAGTGCGTTGGCACAAGATTTGCTGAGAGCCAGCGAGGGAGAAAAATAAGAAAAAATCCCAATGTTCTTAATTTGACCAACGAAACTTTGCCTAAATTAAAAACATCGGCAGTTTTTCTTATTTTGCGCCGTTATCCGCTCTCAACAGATCGTGAGCCAACGCACTATATACGTCGATCATAAATTTATGTTGATTTTTAAGTCGTTACGTGAGGCTGAGTACGTATACTGATTGCGTCAGTATAAAAATATTGATGTATAAGGACAGAAGCTAGTTACGACTAATAGCGGTAGACGAGGCCTACCTAGACCTTCCGTTGCTGAGAATAAAGTTACAGCTGATGTACAATATAATATACAGAACAAGAGACACAGATATGTAAAATTTCAATTGACGAAGTCACCTGGTTGACGTGCTTTTATCCATATACATGCATACATGCATACATACATATATATACATATATATTTATGTAAATCCGAAGAATACGAAATAAAAAAAATTTGAGGGTCTATGGACCCTCGGGTTGAACGAAGTTCCTTTTGCTTTTTGGTAGACTCTTCTATTCAGTCATTATAATTTTTATTATGCAATATCAAGTTGATAGAGTTTAATTGGAAGAAATTCATCATAAAATATGTAAAACTACATATTATGGATACAATGCATAAAGATAAATTAAATTCCTAATGATCTTAGTTAATTAGGTTAATAACTAATAGAAAATGGTTGAAAGCGTGTAAATTGTATTTTTTTTAAAACTTTTTTAACGATAGAAATAAACATGATTTGTGTACTATAAATGTATAGGTTGATGTTGGAATAGATTTCATCATTAAGTACCGAGACGAATACATGGCACTTGCAATTTATATGGACTGAAATTACACAGCCAGTATCGAATCCGTTCTAGGTAAGTGGGTAAGGTATTCATCTTCTGAAAAAATGAATCGAGATGCGAATCTCTGCCATATGAGTATATCCATACAGTAGAAGATAAGGGCGAGAAAATGCCGCCCGAAGTCATAGCTATATGTCATACGGCTGGCGCCGGAGGCGTGGCCGGCGCAGGGTCGAGTTTCTCACAGACGCTATATATATGCCGTATGGCCGGCGGCTGGGGCCCAAAAGTTCCGTGCGGCGAGAGAGTGGGGGGAGAGAGCCCCGGCGGGTCCCCGAGAAATTCGGGCGCGAGATATAAAAATAGGTGCGGTACCGACCCCGGCATGTACGCGAGGTTACCGACCTGCAAGGGTCCCCGCCCGGGGTCTGGCGGGGGCTTTTTAAATTTGTGTAGGAGTAAGGAGGGGATTTCAGAGAGGGTAAATAATGAGACGGAAAATATATTTAATACATTTATTAAAAACTTAAGTACGCTTCTACATATTATCATCGAGCAAC
>JAPYYV010018330.1:0-11255 GCA_030522625.1 Copidosoma aretas | reverse complement strand
GCTGTTTATGTATTCGTGACGTCACGGTGGTCTCGGCCAATAGAGAGCGTTTTCGGGTCCACGGGATATAATTCAAATTTTCCATTTTCAATAATTATTGTTGCAATGAAAATGGCATCAAAAAATTCCGGGAAAAAAAAAAATAATAAAAATCAGAGGTCTAGATTCAGAAAATAATTTATTTGAAATTCATGAGAAATGCTAATTATTACTTAATCTGACAATAATATAGTAAGTTCTAAATATCGAGCGATTTTTTCATAAAATTTTGTTGTTATATTTTTCAGATATCGAAGCTTTAAAAAAAATTAAATAAATTACTTTAATATTTTTCAGTTTACATCTGATTTTTAATTTTCTGCGCTGATTATCTTCCTTGAACAAATCCATTGCGAGTCGACACGGAAAACATTGCAAAAACTTCGATAGGTTTCTCAGAAAATTCAGTGGTTTATATAGAAATACGAAAAATAAGTGAACAATTGAATTTTCTGGGTAACCTATCCAAGCTTTTGCAATTTTTTCCCTGATGACTCCCAATAGATTCGCTCATGGAAGAGAATAAGCCCAAAAAATTAAAAATCAGATGTAAACTGAAAAATATTAAAGTAATTTATTGAATCTTTTTTCAAGCTCCGGCATCTGAAAAATTTAACAACAAAATTTTATGAAAAAAATCGCATGATATCTAGCACTAGCTGTCTCTCATAACTTTTAATAAAAATGTACTATTCAAAACATGTGCTGTATAGGGGTGATGAGCCACTTTGAATTAGTAGTATGTCAAAAAAAAAAAAAAAAAAAAATGTTGGTAAATAGTTATTAAGACAGACTATGTACTTATATGGAGTTATTTCATAAAATCAGAGGATTCAAACCGACAATATAATAGTTTTCGGTTTCTTTTGTTAAAATACACTTTCCCTCACATTCACAACCGTAACGGTATGGTCCGGAAAATTTGCGGTTGCCTCTTGGTCTATCAGTATGCAAACGGATGAGAGTGAAAAGAATATGTAAGAAATTAGATGAGTACAAACATCTCTGTGCACGGTAAAAGATAAACACATCTTAATATTATTTTTATTTTTTTACTAAACCTCACATCAAACAAAAAAATTAAACTCACAATGTTGATTAAATGATCAAATTCGGAAAGCATTAACAAATTTTTCTTTTTTTATATTTTGTGCACATTCTAAATGGTAAACCAATAGGATGTAAAGTATTAACTTGCGCCTTCAAGCCCAAAGTGGTCTTGCTTTCAAATTACGTAGTATCTTTTTGTCTTTAAGGAGGCTCAACACCCACTATATGGCGTTGAATTTCTAATAATGAATAAAGCTGTCTGTTGAAATTATAATAATGAGATATTGTAGTAAGGAAAAGAGGTACTATATAAGTTGGAAAAAAATTGTTTTATCAAATTTGCATTTTTCTATGTGCATGAATTTCAAATTTTTAAAGAATTACTCACAAAACACCGCAATCTTTTAGAATTCTCATTCGATTTCACTTTTTTGAAGCATGTTCTACGATTTGATCGTTTTGAGATAGGGTCACTACGAAAAAATTTTGAACATATTTGTTATATTAAGATCCTGGTAGAAATCTAAGCATTTCTGCTGGTCAACTGAGTTTTTCTTGCCGAATTTAAACCACAAGTTCTTTCTGATAAATTCACGATAAACTCGGTAAGAACTCGGCAATAAACCGTCAACAGTCTCAAGTATACATAACCTAAAACTACACGCCGAACGATACAAACAAAACTATGTCCATACGTTCAAAAAAATGCGAGGTGCCAAAAACATTCCGAAACATGTACACTCCGCGCCGGTAATGATATTTTTTTGTTATTTCAACAAAAGATGGAGTATTAGGCTTGTTTCTGTAGCCTATATCAGTTGATGAAGAAGAGTGAGACAGATGGAGAGGTCGAGTGAGCAGACGGCCGTGCCGCGTCTTGCCGAGCTCTCATGGCGAGTTTATTGCCAGCATACCGCGATATAATAAAGTGAAATATACCAGGTTGTGAGTCGATAAACTCGTGAATTGAGGATAATATTGTGAAATGCTGGTCAGAAATTGTAGTAAACTTCTACCATGGAAGTTACATGGAAACGTTTGTACGGAAATAGTGGAAAACGTGAAAAAAGTTACATTTCAGTATAAAAAATTAAATGCAACTTTTTATATAACAAATATTCTTAAAAAAATTTCTTGGTGACCCTATCTCAAATTGAATAAGGAGTAGAACAAGCTTTATAAAAGTAAAATGGAATAAAAATCTAAAAAGAATGCGGTTTTTTGTGAGTTATTATTTAACAGTGTGAAATATACGCACACAAAATAATGCAAATTTGATAAAACATTTTTTTTCCATCTCATTAGATACCCCTTTTCCGTCCTACAACATCTCATGATCATTGAATTTCAACAGACAGCTCTAATCATTATTAGACATTTAGTGCTGTATAGTGGGCGTTGAGCCTCCTTAAGGATACAATTAAACGTCCGTGTTTTGCACGTTGGATCCGCTGAATGAACCCTGGACCCAACAAAATGTTTGTTTATGTATGTGTGGTTTGGCACGGCTCTGAGTGGATTCAAACGGCTAATTGAAAATAAATTCAGCACACAATAATTCAAACAAAAACGCAATAATACATTAATTACCACGTAAGTTGTGGTGGTGGGTCTGCAGAAATGTGAGCCATAAAAGTCACTGGATCGCCAGATTGTACTGTAAGATGTTTTTTTCCATCGACATACGATAAATTAATGTATGCCTTTTTAGGATCTGTAAAAAGAGATGGGCTTCAAATTAATAGACTGAATCTTCACATTCCGAAATGAAATTAGATAAGCATGAATGTTCCATTATTTACCGTAAACATAAATATATTTATGAACACTTTCGTTTTGCAAAGACGGAGACCATGCTTTACACGTGTAATTTCCCGTATCATGTTCAGTGACATTTTTTATCCATAGCTCGGACTTCACCCAATCATCGCTTCGTGTTATTATTTCATCGTAGTTCGAATTTGTTGGAGATACCTGATAATTGGACGCAATCAATAACGTTATAAGCATATAAAAAATGTTCACATAATATAAATCATGGCATAGAAAATTATAATAATTGTACATTTCTTTATCAATTCTTACCAAATTTCGAGGTATATTCCAGGAGATTTTATAGTGATTGTTTCTGATGCCTACCGTGCAATCAAGATACACTTCCGATCCGACATGTACTCGCGTGCGGTGCCGTTGCCCCGTAGTCATATCAAATAACTTGACTGTCAGCTTATTTAGCTCCCACTCCTTATAAGTATGAATTTTAGTATATATTTTTTGTGATATATTTTCTTGATGTACTTCACAAGTATATATGCCATTGTCTTTAGAACTCGCATATCTCATGACAAAACCGGATTGGGGATTAAAAGTTATTCTTTTGCTTTTCATATCCCCTCTCTTTTGAGGAGAAATGTAAATATAATTTAAAAACTTTTTTCATTTATAGCTTCTAAACTGTTGGAAAAAGAGTACCTTACATTGGGAAAAGTTTGGCGAATAAGAATCACGTTGTATCTAGGAGATGTTGGACGGCATGGCAGAGTGATCTGGCCACCGTAATGGACATATATATGTAGTACATTTCTTGGAGTTAGTACGAATGCACTACTATTAGCTAAATCGGAAACAGACATTTAGTTCATTAGCAGTACATTGTTTTTTGAATGATATTAGTAATTCAATTTTTTTTCGAAAAGGTGGAGTAATGAAGTATGTAAATTTATTACAGTTGACGAAAACGTATATCCAGTGAAAACTTGGTTTCTTAATCGTTATATTATTATTCACATTGTTGCAACCATAAAATCCAGTGTCACCAAATACGGTTGATGCTCTTCTAAATATCACAGTACTATCACTATTATTTTTATGGATTGTATAGTTCGATGTCGTTATCTTTTCAGTAAGGGATCAAATATATGCTAGTTTAAGATTATTTTCAAGAAAAATAAACTCAAGTACTAAGTTTTATTACTTACATTGAGATGCATAACATTTTGAGGAAAATGAAAACTATCATGGTTAATACTTGCGCACTTGATCTCTAAGGCTTCTCCTTCGTGTATCTCAAGATCGGTGGCATTGGAATTCAGTTGAATTTTGTATCCACAGCAACCTATATCATATTCACAAAAAATTAGTTATATATTTAACACATAAACATGAATTTTTTTAGCTTTTCCAAGAAAAAAAGCAATCAAACTGTAATTACACATCGTGGGGGTTCGTTATGTAGCCAGTGACGTTAATATATTTTTATCAACAGTCTTATCATTTGGTACACTAGGAAAGGGACATGCATAAGATCACTGTGCTATGTCTGTTGACTTGTTGCTATTGGCACACCAATTTTTACAGTTAAAAATTTGTTAGTAATCAATGACACTTACGATTCGCACAGTAGAAAACATAATGCAATGAACATGAAATGTTTTTTTACTTAGCGTGATTTTGTCGTAGAGCAAGGAAGTTGCTAAATCAACTTTTACAAAGCCCCCTTTTTTGATAGAACGCAACTTTTTCCATCAATATTGACCTGTGCGTAATGTCACCAGAATTGATAGTTGTTAAAATTAAATTCAGAAAAGTTGTGCACTCAACTTCATACTCTATAGGGAATTCAGAATGAAGCTTACAGTATTTCAATCTATAGATATATTATCGTATACGAAGGTGGAATTGGAGTACATATCACATCGGTTCGAAAACCAGTAACCTTGCTTGTAGTGCACATTAAAAAAAAATGATTTAAAAAAATTCAGTCATCGCAATATCAAGTCGTTGACTATATGATTTTTTTTTATTTGTAATGGTTGTATGGTAGTAATAGTTAGAGTGAAAAAAACCTTTAAATTTTTTTTTGGTGAGTGGGAAAATAGTAAGTTTTGAATTTTATGGTGATATACCTATTTGTCCTGACTTACGTGACACTTAAAGTATTGCAATGATTTCGTGAAGGGATCAGGAATTACAATAAAAATCTCATTGTGATGAACATTTAACATAAAAGTAGTAAAATTTCATCGATAAATATCTGTCGGTGATCTTTTTTTTTTTTTTTTTTTAGGAATCAAATGTATAGGTTTCCTTTTCAAAAAATGACTTAGAGATAAGAACTCTTGACCTAGTCAAAACCTTGAAATCATTTGTCGAAATGTTGATAAAATATGTCAATCGATAAAATGAAGCATGCTGACTGACTCATGGTAGAATTAAGTATTCATTAGTCTAGTATGTATTTTGCCAAAGCCTACGCGAGTAGTATTGAGTGTTTAAAATTTGTTCAAGTTATTAAAATCTCTTATAACAACTAGAAGCCAACAGCTGTAATATAAAAAAGCATTTAACTATTTTGAGATAGTTTATAAAAATAATGTTGGCTTCAGAAAACACATTTTTTCGAGCTAATATACTTCTAAATTACTGAACAAAATATGTACAAAAGTAAGCAGTTTTATTAATCTGGAAATCACTAAAAAAAGCGCTGACAGTGTATTGGCACAAAGTTTCCTCATACATATTTTTCAATAATTTTTTGTTTAATCGTACTATGATTTTACGTATACTTTATTAAAATTTTCTTATTTTTGAAGTTTTTTATGGAGAAAGCCCATATGGGTGATTGCCGAACAGTTTACTACTATAAGGAAAAAAAAGTTTTATGTTCAGTCACAAAAATTTATTCTTAGTTGTACTAACTATTTTAATGACATATATAAATGACTAATGGCATTTACCTATCAAATTTTTTACAACGTACAGTGCAAAGCCTCCATACGTGATAGAAATCGCTGTATTTTTTTCGTCTCATCAATAATATTAATTGGACTATTCGAATTTACTTGGTATGAATATAAAAGAAATTCATCAAAATTCGATGTTTATTCAAATAAGGGCTATTTTAAAAATATAGCGATTCCTATCACGTATGGAGGCTTCGCGCTCTACGTTGAAAAAAATTTGATAGGTAAATGCCATTAGAGTCATTTATATATATATATATATGTGATTTTATCTTCACCTATCTTGGAATCATGTTTGTAAATATTTTAATGACGATGATCGGCATGGTCCCAAGATAGTACGAGATTGGAAAAGCTTTAATTTTCGAACCAAGAGGTTTACGGCACGAGCCATAAGTGAAGAACGTAGCTAGGTTCGTGAAAAAGCCTTTACAATCAAGTTACGGATGCTATTTTTCTTACTGGGAGTGTACCAGGGTTCCAAAAAGGCCCGAGGTAGGAAATAACTTTTTGAATTAAACACAAATCCAACATTTTTCACTTCTACAACAGGACTTTTTGCAATACAATTTTCAGAAGAGATATAAAATGAATGCCTCTCGTCAAACTGTAAAAAGCAGGTTAAGACAAATTTAATGAGACTTGTTAGAGTATATTTACATCCAAATTGACTATGAATGCATCAATTTTTTTTTTTCTTGTAACGGCCACAAATGACATTAAATTTTTTGGATATTCCTGTGCATGTTTTATCGTTTCTCGAATAATAAATCGAAAGCTCTTGTAATAAGCTTTGATTTGAGCCCTGGTAGAGCTTAAAACCTTTATCTGGTCAAAAGTCACGGGTGATTCAAATTTTTGTCAAAATTTTTAAGCTTTTATCAATCATAAAGGTTTTGACCCGTTTCAGATCCCAGCTCTTAATTGCTCGCAACTTTTTAGCAGATCAATATTTTTAGTCCTACCAGGGCTCAAACGAAATCTTGTTTCAAGAGCTTTAAATTTATTTTTTAATAAGAAATGAAAAATATTTCTAGGCTAAGATACGGTCAAAATAGTATCTTCAAAATTTCATTGAAAGGGTGCCCCCAAAAAAATGGGTGCCCCGTGGGGCAAAACGTGTTTCCTGGTTTAAGACGAAGAGAAAGAGCACCCGTAGTACATGGATTTTTGCGTTTTGGAGGTGCGCCACGCGAAAACATTTACCCTAAATTTTGAACAAGAAAAGTGCAAACATTTCCAGATTTCGACGTATATCAAATAAATTATACAAAATACGCAGCTAATCATGTCAACGATTGAAATGATTTAAGTAACATTACAATTGTCAAACATACAAAAAGAAAAAAATACAGTAAAAGAGTATCCAACTCATACAAAACTGTGATAATATGAGCAACATTGTTGATAAGATTAATATCTGATTATTAATACCTTATAGTTGTTTCACTTCTTAAGTATAGAATCATTGTTTCCGCTAGCAAATCGCTCATGCTCAACGAAGACATAACTTTTTAGACTCTTTCCTATTCTACAATTCCTAACTTCATGAAATAAGGCTCACGAAACTAGCTCACGTAATAAAAATTACGTGTTCGTTGTCTAAAAAACATAGCAGAAATCCCATTAGGTATGCGTTAAAATGACATTATAATATAGTATACTATAGTGTCTCCACTGCTCAGTATCGCAATATTTTACTACTTGCTGATGTGATATTGCCGCCCAGCTTCGTATAACTTGAAATGCATTCGTATTCGATAATATGTTTCACTTATACATATCCAATATCTTTTTTAAGAGACCGAAATATCAGGCAACTGCAGTTGAAGATGTTTGTCCTAATCAGATGCTATAGTGTGCATATTGATTGTAATTCGATATAAGATCGCATGAATTTGCTTACCTGAGAGAACGCCAATAATGATGATCAGCAATCTCCAGTTCTCTGACCGGATAGCGCCCTTCCATGCTGGACGGCTTGCCATCGTGTTCTGAAGCGTATCTTTATTTTGTTGCGACGTCCACTTTTTACTTATGTGACAGTGACACTGATAATAACAGTAGAGAAACAGCCGAAAACCGCACTGGAATAGGCAAATGCCTATGATACAAGAAGTTTTATCTTCAAACTAGAAGGATCCACTTTTGCTAGTAAATTGGAATTTAGCCTGACCACTGTACTATACGTTAGCAAGAACTGACATTGGGCAGCCAACAGCGCACAGAACTGACATGGCTATAGAGTGACTGTGGCGGTCCTCGCCTGGCAGTTAAAAACTGATAATCACTCAAAAGAGATAATAAACTAAGTGAAATGATTTACTGGTTGGCTGAGCCGTTCTGTATCTTGATGATCCAAAATGGTGGTCAAGCTAAACTCGGCTCTATCGAGATTATATTCTATCGAAACAGGTGTCCCCTACTTTTACGATAAAGTCTCGTGAAGCATATTTCTGTAGCCAAGTCCTAGCCTCAAGCTCTGGGAGTAACTATTCAAAACGTTATCAGTTTAGCGGGAGAGGGGCTTACTGTATTATTTAAAGTGTGCAATAGCAGTAAGGAGAGAGGGAACTTTATTACCAGCTGCGATGATACATGGACAAAGCAGAACTTGACCACTTTAATATAGACGGATGCTCCCATGAAATGGCATTAGTTAATAACGAACTATTAGTGAAACATGAGCTCACCTACACAGTTCACGACAAAAATTACTGTGTATTTTGATCTACACAAACTTCA
Source organism: Copidosoma aretas (assembly GCA_030522625.1). Lineage (NCBI taxonomy): Eukaryota > Metazoa > Arthropoda > Insecta > Hymenoptera > Encyrtidae > Copidosoma > Copidosoma aretas. Next base: position 2,679 of record JAPYYV010018330.1, on the reverse strand, counting down.
AATTAGACTGAGATAAAGAGTATGATATTTGTGTTGCAGATTAAAAGTTTGATAAACCGTACAAATAATACGAAACGACAAGATTATTTTTTTCATTGAAATAAACGAATATCATACGTAGATTAACAGAATGTAGGAAATAAATATAAAAAATTGAATTGGCTTGGTAAAGCGCCAAATAAATCCAAAGGGCACGTAGGCTTTTACAGACAATTATAAAATATAAATGCTGATTCTGCCCCAACTTGCCCAGATCAACTTCAAAATTTTTTAAACCTAAAGCTGGTTGAATAATTTTTTTTTTACGCTATTTGTATTGCAAATACCTCAAGCGATTTCACTACAAAGTTTTTCGCTTAATAGATATACGATATTTTAAAATAATGAATTTTTACAAATTTTTGAAAAATCTAGTCCACCTTTGAAACGTCTAGGTAAGCTGTGTTTCAGGTTTAAGTGTTCTTACGCAGCTTAAATGAAAGCTGGAATCAAGCCCTGTTAATTAAAAAAAAGTTTGTTTAGATTGGTGATACCGATCGAAAGCTACAGCTGTTTAAAGAAGAGACACAAAAATTGTTGAAAATGAGATTTCGTGGATATTTAACGAAAATCCATTGTTCGTCTTTAAAACGCTAGAACTTTTGATTGGTCGCACGAAATTCAACAAACTTTTTTTTAATCGAGCTTTCATTCAAGTCAAGTTGAGACCACCTAAAATAGTACACTACTTTGCTACTAGCGTTGAAAGTAGAACCACCGTTTACCGATGTATTTCGTGAAAAAAGGCCAATTTGATCAATCGCCGAGACAGGTATCTAATATTTTAGCCTAACAGAGCTGGAAAAAAAGTTTGGTGAAGATCCGACAGAAGCGAAACGAGAGACAAGTTGAGAATTGGGGGGGGGGCGGAAGGGGGACGGAGGGGACATTTTGACTTTAAACATCTCATGTTCTTTCACGAAATGCACAACCCGTACCTTCAAACACTACACTCGTTGCGGAACGAAGGAGGACAGAAAAGACAGAAACTTTTAGTAATCGCGTAAGTTTAGGTTACAAACGCTCACCGCTGACCGCGTGAATACGGACTCGCGTTTGTTTACCTCCGGTGTGCAGTACGATAATACACCGTTTGGTGGGATCGAAAATCTTTTCTTTCTTTTTTCTGAGCCAATAACGTAGTGGGCAATTTATTGAGACGAAAACTCGTTACCAAATATATGCGCTTCGTTGGACAACTTAATGATAAAGTGTGGCTTTCATATTGGTGTCAACTCGTAGAGTAAACATCAAAGTTTTCGGCGCACATCTTTAGTTGGGGCCCGTGACGTATACATAAGTACACCAAGGGTCGAAAGTTGAAAAATCGAGTTTGTGACAGGGGGATGGAAAGACATGTCGACCCTTTGCCCCTCAATATTTCAATGAAAGCTGATTCTAATGCCCGTTTAGACTTTTCTATCAGTTAGAACACAAAATTTTACGTAGATATGGTGCCTCGCAATATTCAATTTCGTGTTGGAATTCGAGTACCAACGCAGTACACGATCCGGGCAAGTTAGCGCGGAACCAGTCATATATATATATATGGGTCATTCCGGCGAAACTTGCACTATTCGTATCCAAAATTTTTGATTTTCGAAAGTTTATTTTTTTTAAATATTATGCGCTATTTATTATCATTGCATGATCAAAAATGGATGCTAAATAATTTCCAATCTGCAATTATCACAGGTACTGTTTTATTGACTAGCCTTACACCAAGTCACTTAAAAAATGCCTTTTTACAAACAAAAAAAAATTTCGTATTCTTATGGCAAAAATAGAGATAAAACATTCTCGGACATTTTTCTCTCAAGTCAATAGTTCTTGAGTAAAAAATACTAGAAGTTTGAAAAAATATACGTATTTATCCAAGTTTTCAAACTTTGCGAATTTTTTACTTGAAATTAGTTCATTTTAGAGAAAAATGTCAGGATGAAAATTCTTCTTACTTTAAGCTAAAGTATACGAAAAAAAATTTTTCAGTCATAATAATTTGATGCTGTGCTGACAATTTTGGTAATTCGCTATTGCGAAACACATTTAAGTACATCACAAGCGCTGGACTAGAGTCGTATGGTTGGATTGCATCAGGCATACTGTCCCACAACGTAAAAAACACCCTAACTTGGTGCAGAGCACGAAAAAAACTTTTAACCATTTTTTCCGATTTATTGAAAATAGTGCGGTAACGGAAATGACGGTTACAGATCTGCCATTTCGTCTTTAAAGCTCTCCCATTTCTTCACCTTTGACTATTATGGTTTTTCCGCAGAAATGGAACTTGTTGCAACTATAAAAAAATCGACTTTTTGAAAGAAAAATATATAGCCAAGTAGTGACTTCTTATGGTTTCAGAACTGACAGACTTTTTGAATAAAGTACTTTTCGATCGATGAAACAGCTCGTGTGAATAGATCGTCGAACTTTTGGTACTCCTATCGAATGCATTTAATACTTTGATATCCAAACTGCAAAATCCAGCGTTTTTAAAAGTTCATAGTTAATGTAAAGCAATCGAAAAATGCCATAAAAGTAGATGCAAACTTTTTCGTGCAAATCGTTGGACAACAAGTAAACGGCTCGTGACGACAGAGTTTCTTGAATGATGGTCCAAAACCAATGAAAACTTTAAGA